>CAIGRQ010346249.1:0-14422 GCA_903798375.1 Fraxinus sp. D2006-0159 | reverse complement strand
AGAAGGAAGAAAAAGCAAAAACGACGAAGTGTCCGGTTGAAACTTGGAGGATCTGACACATATTCCATATCTAAACCTATATCATGTCGTGTCCAACACGGGTACTCCAACTATTTCGAAGAGTTCGAGCATCAGAGTCTGTGGCCAAGGGTCTATAGTTGGACCACTTTTGTGGAAGCACCATGAATGTGATGAAGTTTTTGTATCTTCTTAGTTTGTATTGTTCCTGGCACATCAACAGAACTTTTACCTGCCTCATCAGTTTAGTTGAGCATTTTTGCTTCGCATTAAGTTCTTACTGCTTCATATGGCAACCTTGAAACTTTATACTGCCTTACTTTTTATTCTGAAGCAAAATTAAGAAAAGCAATAGATTAGTGCTTAGCATTTGCAAAGAACTGGCGTATGATTGTTGCACAGATATTTGGTGTGCAGAATATCTTCTTGTCATGCTACCTCTTGTCCTGTCTTCAGCTGAGCTTTGTCATTTAACAAGTTGTGTGCATATTCTCTTTATATGCTTCTTGGATTTCTCCTATAAATTGCTTAAATTATGTTCTGCTAAAGTGGGATGTACAACTGAAGAATACTTCTCCAGATGCTGTTACTAAGGAAAAGTCTCAAGGATATCTTTTCCGGTCAGTGTTGAAGTGTATGCCATATCTGATCGAAGAAGTTGGCCGAAGTGATAAAATAACAGAAATCATACCCCAACATGGCATCAGTATTGATCCTGGTGTTCGTGAGGAAGCTGTACAGGTTCTGAATCGGATTGTAAGATACCTCCCCCATCGCCGCTTTGCAGTTATGAGAGGAATGGCAAACTTTATCTTACGTCTTCCTGATGAGTTCCCCCTTCTCATTCAAACATCATTAGGACGCCTTCTGGAACTCATGCGCTTTTGGAGAGCTTGTCTATCCGATGATAAGGTAGAAATTGATGTTTCTGATACAAAGCGTGTACAGAGAAATGAAGCATTCAGGAAGTCTTCCTTTCATCAGCCTCAAGAAGCAATAGAATTTCGTGCTTCAGATATAGATGCTGTTGGTGTTATATTCCTTAGTTCTGTTGATAGTCAGATCAGGCATACTGCCTTGGAGTTACTGCGATGCGTACGTGCTTTACGAAATGATATACGAGAACGTTCAATGAATGAACGGCCGGAGCATATTTTCAAAAATGAGGCTGAACCGATATTCATAATTGATGTTCTAGAAGAGAATGGGGTGGGTAACACTTTCTGACTCCTTTTAAGTTATCTGAAATTCGGCTTCATTTATAAATCTGTTTAAAAACTAGATGTCGGAGGTTTAATTCACACATGACTGTGATTCACAGGATGATATTGTTCAGAGCTGTTATTGGGATTCTGGACGTCCTTTTGATCTAAGACGAGAATCTGATGCTGTGCCTTCTGATGTCAGTCTCCAGTCAATACTTTTTGAGAGCCCAGATAAGAACAGGTGGGCTCGATGTCTAAGTGAGATTGTCAAATATGCTGCCGAGCTCTGTCCTACCTCTGTTCAGGATGCAAAGTAAGGAAATGTCTCATAGTTGGTTCTTGAACGTGCATACACATTCTCGAAGCTCATTGTGTTATGTTGTAATTGTAAATTCAAATTGACATCTTACTCGCCAGAGCCAGAATCTACGAACGTAACTTATTAACTATTTCACTTCAAATTATATTCAATGATAATATATCCATTAGCAAATGGTCTCAATTTTTTTGCCAATATCATAATTGTCCTCAGTCCTGATTCTCGTTTCTAATTTGGATATGTAAAGTTACTAATTTGTATTAGAATAAGATGTTGAACTACTTGATTTAAAAGCTTAAGTTCTTAGAGAGGGCCATATGTATATTAATTAAATATTTTCTTTAGTACACTCCCTCACGTGTAGGCGGGGAACATTTTCAAATCAAAGCCTAACATATGCACAATTTCATTAAATGAGTGACCGTGAGACTTGAACACAAAACCTTTGCTTCATCTCATACCATTTTAATTCACTCGACTTTAAAGCTTGTGCTGTTAGAGAGTTTTAGAGAGGGCCGCACATATATCAATTTAACTATTTCTTCAAGATAACATACAAGAAATTCAAGTTGATTTTCAATGTTTATATGCAGGTTAGAGGTTATTCAACGACTTGCTCACATCACACCAGCTGAGTTGGGGGGGAAGGCTCATCAGTCACAGGATACAGACAATAAGCTGGAGCAATGGCTCATGTATGCAATGTTTGCGTGCTCATGTCCACTTTCTAGTCGAGAAGGTGTAGGTTCAGCAGCTACAAAAGAACTATTCCATCTGATTTTTCCTTCCCTCAAGTCTGGTTCCGAAGCACATGTAGTAAGTAATTGCTGCCTGTCAGCAATCTTTTGACGTCACTCTAGATCTATGATTTAATAGCATATTTTTCCCAGTTTTTACAAATCAGCAAACTGAAATTGGTATCACGGAAGAGGAGGCATTCTATTATATTGCATCATATATAATATTTGATTTACAAGTAGATATAATCACGAGCTTTGCTACTCGTTCACACTTCACATCAATTCAATTTTATTGATTTTCTATAAGCTGACATAGAGAGGATCATGTGTACCTCAAAACTCCCCGAATTGCTGGAGGATGTCTTGTAACCAATAGTTTTCTACATGACTACGCGTCTGAATTCAAAATAACTGAGTTGTAAAAGAAGCTCAAGAGACTGGACATCATGGTCGGAACAGACAACCACAACAAAAATTTAAGCCAGTAAAGATGGGGCTGGTTGCAGGAATCTTTTTTGCCACCCTGTCAGTCCATCACTACATCTACTGGGTATCCAACAATCATATCCTTCACAACCACATCATGCCATATTAATTTTGGTCTACCTCTCCCTATTCTATTTGGTTTCGTTAGTAGCATCACTTTTGTGAATGACAGCTTCTTTAAGTCTACATAAGACATGCCTTAACCTTATAAATTCAACTTACCTGAATTTATGCTCAATTGGTGCCACCTCTACTTGTTAGTTTTATTCTCATTTGTGTCATGACTTATGAGTGTGAAATTGGCCGAACATTTTTTCTAGTCATTATCTATACGTGAACATAAATTGCCTTTTTCCTGACTATCTTTATTTTCTTTTTAATGTTATTGAGAGGACGTAGTACATGCTGAATTTTCTTACCTAGCTGTGGTAAATGGGTCCCAGGGCTCTTATCGATATCAGTAACAGTTAATCATGATTCTAGAGTGTTGTGCTGGCTAAATTTCAAATGAGCCTGTGTAGTGATTTACTTGTTGTGGCTCACTTAAGAACTGTACAAGGTTGCATTAGGTATGCTTTGCATTTTCTGCTCAGAATGAGTTTTGTTTTGTTAAAAGGCTTATTCTTCATTCATGCTCGGTCAAAAGATTTAATTCCCATTTCCTCCATCCATCTCCACCCCCACTATATTTTTTTTTTTAAAAAAAAAAAAGAAAAGAAAAGATGACAAGTCGTCTGTTATTTTTCATATATTAATCAATTTTATTTTCTTCTTTTTTTTCCAGCATGCAGCTACCATGGCGCTTGGTCACTCACATCTAGAAATATGTGAAGTCATGTTCAGCGAGCTTGCGTCCTTCATAGATGAGGTTTCTCTTGAAACAGAAGGAAAGCCAAAGTGGAAGGTATACTTCATGACTGAACTCCATAGAAAAACTTCTTCCCTCTCTTTGTTCCTTTCTTTTCTCCCCGACCCCCCGACCCCCCCAAAAACACTCCCGTCACCCCCTTTAGCTCACCTCAAAAAGCCTTATCGCCTACTTGCGGTTGACTGAGTGTATCAATTTACAAGTTCCGAGGTCATGTGGAAATTGATAAAGTTCTATGCTGGCAGTAAAGCACGTTATAGGTAGAATCCCCTTAAACCTAGTTCTCATTTGAGGCTGAATCTCCACTTCTATTAGTATACAATCATTTTTTTTTTTGTTTACGTGATATCTACTAAAATTATTGAACTCTCATTTGGATGCACTAAAGCTAAAATGTCAGTGGTATCTATGCAGAGTCAAAAGTCTCGTCGTGAAGAACTCCGTATCCACATTGCGAATATATATCGCACAGTTGCAGAAAAAATTTGGCCTGGAATGCTTGGTCGCAAACCGTTTTTTCGCCTTCATTATTTAAAGTTTATTGAAGAAACAACTAGGCAGATACTGACAGCATCTGCAGAAAGTTTCCAAGAGATTCAACCTCTCCGTTTTGCACTTGCCTCTGTTCTAAGATATCTGGCTCCTGAATTTGTTGACTCCAAATCGGAGAAATTTGATGTTCGAACTAGAAAGAGACTTTTTGATCTCCTTCTCTCCTGGAGTGATGATACAGGTGGAACATGGAATCAGGATGGTGTTAGCGATTATAGACGTGAGGTTGAACGCTACAAGTCCAGTCAACATGCACGGTCGAAGGATTCTATCGATAAACTTTCATTTGACAAAGAATTGGGTGAACAGGTTGAGGCAATACAGTGGGCATCTATGAATGCAATGGCTTCTCTATTATATGGGCCTTGCTTTGACGACAACGCAAGAAAGATGAGTGGCCGGGTAATTTCTTGGATCAACAGCCTATTCATTGAGCCTGCCCCGAGGGCACCATTTGGTCATTCTCCAGCTGATCCAAGAACTCCATCTTATTCAAAATACACTGTTGAAGGTGGGCGAGGAGTTACTGGCCGTGATAGGCATAGAGGTGGCCATCTTCGTGTTTCTCTCGCAAAACTGGCTTTAAAAAATCTTCTTCTCACAAATTTGGACCTATTTCCTGCTTGCATCGATCAGGTAAGTCTTGAAGTTCTCTAAGAAGCAATATGTTTTTATGACTGGTTCTTAGCAAAATTAATTAAACATTTCGTACCAAGTCTGATAGCAAACGCATATCATACTTCCTGCTTCATTTTTTTCTCTTTGTCATGGTTGATCATTTTTATCTCATACTTGCATTGTGGTACTTGTGCCTATCCAAGCACGCTTAATGATCACCGCATTGGTAATTATTTTGATCTGGTAAACACTTCTGAAGTGGCTGATTTTAGATAGCACTTTCTTTGCATGTTTGTTGCCTTCTTTTTCTTTTCAATTATGCCATTCTGGTTATTGTTGACTTCTTTTCTTGAAAAACCAATGAGTTTATATGCTAATGCAGTGCTACTACTCAGACGCTGCAATAGCTGATGGCTACTTCAGTGTGCTGGCTGAAGTCTACATGCGTCAAGAGATACCAAAATGTGAGATTCAGAGACTATTGAGCCTTATCCTTTACAAGGTGGTTGATCCATCTAGACAAATTCGCGATGATGCTCTTCAAATGCTCGAGACACTCTCTGTCCGTGAGTGGGCTGAGGATGGTGTCGATTGCTCAAGTAGCTATCGAGCTGCTGTTGTTGGCAACCTTCCTGACTCTTATCAACAGTTCCAATACAAGCTCTCTTGCAAACTTGCTAAAGATCACCCGGAGTTGAGCCAGCTTCTCTGTGAAGAAATTATGCAGAGGCAACTTGATGCAGTGGACATAATTGCACAACATCAAGTTCTAACCTGCATGGCCCCATGGATAGAGAATCTCAATTTCTGGAAACTGAAGGATTCAGGTTGGAGTGAAAGGTTATTAAAAAGCCTTTATTATGTAACTTGGCGTCACGGCGATCAGTTTCCAGATGAAATTGAAAAGCTATGGAGCACAATTGCTAGCAAGCCCAGGAACATAAGTCCAGTCCTGGATTTCTTAATCACAAAGGGGATCGAAGATTGTGATTCCAATGCATCAGCTGAAATAACTGGTGCATTTGCCACATACTTCTCTGTTGCTAAGAGGGTTAGTTTATATTTAGCTAGAATTTGCCCACAACGTACTATTGATCACTTGGTTTACCAGTTGGCTCAGCGGATGCTTGAGGATAGTGTAGAGCCGTTAAGACCTGCCGCAAATAAGGGTGATGGTGGTGGAAACTTTGTTTTGGAATTCTCTCAGGTTCCTGCAGTAGCACAAATCACCTCTGTTGTGGATACCCAGCCTCACATGTCACCTTTATTAGTTCGTGGTTCTCTTGATGGACCCCTCAGGAACACCAGCGGAAGCTTGAGCTGGAGAACAGCTGCTGTTGGAGGACGAAGTGCTTCAGGCCCATTGAGTCCTATGCCTCCAGAGATGAACATTGTTCCTGTAACTACTGGTCGGTCTGGGCAACTTCTGCCATCGTTGGTAAACATGTCAGGGCCACTAATGGGGGTGCGAAGTTCGACTGGAAGCTTGCGAAGTCGTCATGTATCTCGAGATAGTGGAGATTACCTCATTGACACTCCCAATTCTGGGGAAGATGGATTGCATTCCGGGGTTGGAACTCATGGGATTAATGCTAAAGAACTTCAGTCAGCATTGCAAGGCCATCAGCAACATTCATTGACGCAGGCGGACATTGCCTTGATTCTACTTGCTGAAATTGCCTATGAGAATGATGAGGATTTTCGTGAGCATTTGCCATTGCTCTTTCATGTAACATTTGTCTCAATGGACAGCTCAGAGGATATTGTGTTGGAGCACTGCCAGCACCTGCTAGTTAATCTACTGTATTCCCTTGCTGGTAGGCATTTAGAGCTGTACGATGTTGAAAATAGTGATGGAGAGAACAAGCAGCAGGTTGTGAGTCTGATTAAATATGTCCAGTCAAAGAGAGGCAGCATGATGTGGGAGAATGAGGATCCCATGGTTACCAGGACTGAGCTTCCAAGTGCAGCTCTCTTGTCTGCTCTCGTGCAGAGCATGGTGGACGCAATCTTCTTCCAAGGAGATCTTCGAGAAACTTGGGGAGCAGAAGCACTTAAATGGGCTATGGAGTGCACATCGAGACATCTTGCCTGCCGCTCACACCAGATTTACCGTGCATTGCGACCCCGAGTAACAAATGATGCATGTGTGTCTCTGCTTCGCTGCCTGCATAGGTGCTTGGGGAATCCTGTACCCTCAGTCTTGGGTTCTGTCATGGAAATACTGTTGACTTTGCAGGTGATGGTGGAAAATATGGAGCCAGAAAAGGTGATACTCTACCCCCAGCTTTTCTGGGGCTGTGTAGCAATGATGCACACGGACTTTGTTCATGTTTACTGCCAGGTGCTTGAGCTTTTCTCGCGGGTAATTGACCGTTTATCATTTCGCGACACGACAACAGAAAATGTGCTTCTTTCAAGCATGCCTAGGGATGAGCTCGATACAAACACATCTGATAGTTCTGAATTTCAGCGTGTGGAATCAAGGAATGTCTGTGAACCATCACCATCGAATGGAAAGGTGCCTGCATTTGAAGGAGTGCAGCCTCTAGTGCTTAAAGGACTCATGTCTACTGTTAGTCACGGTGTTTCCATCGAGGTTCTTTCACGAATAACGGTGCCTTCTTGTGATTCGATCTTCGGTGATGCAGAAACACGCCTCCTGATGCACATTACAGGCCTACTTCCCTGGCTCTGCTTACAGCTCAGCCAGGATGCCATAGTGGGACCCGCTTCACCATTGCAACAGCAGCATCAAAAGGCTTGTTCAGTTGCAGCAAACATTGCTATCTGGTGTCGAGCAAAATCACTGGATGAGCTAGCTACTGTATTTATGGCTTATGCCTCTGGAGAGTTCAAAGGCATAGAGAATCTTCTCGCTTCTGTCTCACCATTATTATGCAATGAATGGTTCCCCAGGCACTCAGCTCTGGCTTTCGGGCACCTCCTACGGCTTTTGGAGAAAGGACCAGTTGAATATCAGCGCATCATTCTTCTTATGCTGAAGGCTTTGCTTCAGCATACTCCTATGGACGCAGCTCAAAGCCCACATATGTATGCCATTGTGTCCCAGCTGGTAGAGAGTACTCTGTGCTGGGAGGCACTTAGTGTACTGGAAGCACTCTTACAGAGCTGTAGCTCTTTGCCAGGTTCTCATCCTCCTGATGCGGGATCTTTTGAGAATGGATTTGGTGGGACAGAAGAGAAGATTCTTCCTCAGACCTCATTTAAAGCTCGCAGTGGGCCTTTGCAGTTTGCTGCAGGAATAGGATATGGGGCGGGATCCACTCTGGTTGGGCAGGCTAATGTAAATGAATCTGGTATTTCACCTAGGGAGTTAGCATTGCAGAATACCCGTTTGATGCTAGGACGAGTACTGGATAGTTGTGCGCTTGGCAGACGAAGAGATTACAGAAGGCTGGTGCCTTTTGTGACCACGGCCGGAAATCCTTGAGACCCAGGATATTTTTCAATCTCATGCAAACGTGGTTTTTAAAACTGTATACTGGAAGGGTACGGGAGCTGATCAGTGTAAATAGATGTTTGCATAGATTTAGCGGTCGTTACATTATGTAAGATTGTGAACTTTTGAATCTAGTTCGTAGGGATTCCACCAAGCTTTCCCCCTTCCATTCTTGTAAAAGCGCTAGCTCTATATAGTTATTAGTAGTGTTCGAGCTCCTCTGTTTTTAGCATATCAGGTTATTGTCACACATTCTGCTTAACGGAATGGAATATGCTGCTTGTCAACGAAGCTGATTCAGTAATAGTGATTCTTTCTCATGGTATTTGCATCAAAGGTTTTCATATAAATTGTTCTTAAAGAAAGTTGATCTTATATGATGATGATTCCTTGTAAATATCTTACATTTTCAGAGTAATATACTAGTGCCCCTGGACCACCCGCAAGGCCCTGGGGCAGCTCCCCTCGCATAGGCCGGCAAGCTCGAATGTAAGTGGGCGCACGCACTTGCTTTCCAATAATTTAGGCCATAAACCAATAGTTGGCAATCAATTAGTAATCTTGTCGCGTGACACTGGTAGGGGAGTTCACTATGCACGTGACAAGGATGATAATGGTAGAGAAAATGAAGAGCTGCAAATTATGAAATCTAATATATGCAACCCAGGTAATATTCTTGTGATATTATCTTGTTTTAGAATTTTTATTTTGGTTAAGTTATGCATCCACTAAATTACATAAACACGTACGAGGGTAATCACCCAAAACTCTAATGTAACAAACCTGGAATATATGCTGACAATATCAAACCTAAAATGACATACAACTGGCAGGGAGAACAAAAGGCTCCTGTTAGAATTTACATTGTCCCAGTAGAAACCAAACTGGGGAACCAGAATACGCGTGCGCCCACACACACACAAACACTAGTATAATCTCCATGGCATACATTTATTTCCACATACATCAAGCAAACAATGACATGAGACGTGCCAGTTTGCATATACAACTCTATACATTTCTGGAAAAGGTACTCGACATTTAAGTTGAGGAGAGTGTTGGTGTAATTGAAACTTGGCTCAGCAGACTTTTAGACATTATGTTCAGAGTAGAGTGTTGGTGTAATTGAAACTTGGCTTAGCAGACTTTTAGACATTATGTTCTCTGAATAAAAGCTTTATATACACCCTCAAATTATCTTTATTGCTCAATAAAGTTGAGACTTCCAGGTCTCGAGTTGACATAAGAGATCATTAGTTACGAGATGGATTCTTCTTCAACAAGGCATAGGCGTCGCTATATATTGCCACCAGATTTGAAAAGACAGCAAGGACAATCATGAAAATACTTAAGATCTTGTCCCTCTTTGTAGCTATGCCATATCGATCCCTGACATCATGAGAAATAATTGAACGCTTATTTTTTATCAAGATCATGGACCAAAGGAGTACCAAAATAAACATGTGGAGTAATTTTAAAAAACAACAAACGAAAGGTTTTACTAGCAGTTACTATTATAAAGGAAGGATAAAGCAAAATATGGATAAAACATAACAGGAAGTAGATTTTAGAAAGTAAAAGATGAAGCTTGCAAGAAGAGTAAATCTAATTTGGTATCTTCCAGTAGTGAAAAGCAGCAAAATACAGGAAACTGTAACATACCTTAGAGTAACTGCAGCAGGAAAGATGAAACCAATGCATACAGCAGCCGTTGCTCCAGTGAACTGGAAAGCATCCCATATGCTGGGTATAAAATTTGCACCCAAAAAGACGATAATGACGAGCCCAGTGCTGAGCAATGCAAACCTCGAGTTGTCTGAAGCCAACGGCCTTGCAGATGGAAAGAGGAGGCCGTCTAAGTTTAACCGCAGTGGATATAAAACAATGGGAAAGACAAGCATCAAGTGGGCAGCATAGCTAACACGAACAGCATCATTAAGCAGGGAGCCATATGGAATTCCTAGGTCCGTGTCGAAGTTGGCAAGTACATCATCAAGTGTTGCATCACCAAATAAGAGGAATCCGAAGAGGCTAGTCAATACATATACACTTGAGCAGAGAGCAAGGGAGGTTCTCACAACTGCTTTGATCTGTGTGTTGTCCTCAAGTTCATTGTCAATTGTGTGCACTGCAAAACTTCCAATTTCTCAGAATCGGCAGGGCTATGTAAAGTATTACATTTCCATATAACAGAAAACATTTCACTTAGCGAGAAAGAGGAGGAATAAAAAACAAAAACCATTGGTAGTCCCTCAATTAGCCTTCATGTACATTGACTCTTATCTGTTGCATTTACAAAATTTCAGGCAGGTGGATGGATATAGGTGTAGACAATTCTCTTTACAAGTCAACGCTAGGAAATGTCCAGATAACCAAAATCTCTTTGGATGTGTTCGGTAGAGATTAAAATCGAATTAAAATTGAAAATTTAGTCGTTATTTATTGTTGACTTTTATTAGACGAGCGAGACCCAATAACGGCTATATTTCAATTTTAATTGAATTTTAAGCACGACCGAACACGCCCTTTATCTTTCTAATCCTCAAGGCACATCTGATAGAAATTTGTTTTACTTAATTATATTGTTAGAACCATCAGACATCCACTTAACTCAAAAAGTATTATTTTGTTTCCTATCAGAACCATAAAATAAAGATGCTAGAACTTTTTTTATCAAATTGACCAGCAGGCAATAGGTTTAGATGTGGCTCCTAAACCGAGGATTTCCAAGTTTCATCCTACTAACGTCCCTGCAATAAAGGAGAGACCATTGAACAAGCAATTTCATGACCAGATATGGAATTACATACCATTGTAGTGGCAAATGTAAGCAGTGACAAGAACAGGAACTACAGTGAAGAGGTTGAAGAATGACGTCACACTGGTAACATCAGGTAGCAATCTAGGCATCAAAATAGTCCCATTTATCAACTTGAAGACTGTAATGCCCACAGTGATAACAAGGAATATGACAGCTAGTGCAACTGATAAAGCAGAGGTATAACTCAATGAATCTGCATTCAGAAATAAATAGCACATTCAGTTTCTGGTACTGTGAAACAGTAAGTTGGAGGAGAAAAGAATAATTACTAGCAGAATCTGAAAATGTAAGGTGCATGATTAAAATAAATTAGAATTTCAAAAATATTATCCAGTGACAGGTTCTTCCTTGACGATGTCCTCTAGATAGAATTTAGTGGGAGAAAGAAGTCATAATGTATTACTGAATCTATAAACAAAGTACAGAGAAGAATAAATCATAAAAACTGAAAAATGCCCCGGAAATCTTTTCTTTGAGTATAGGTTCATAGACTTGTATCTTTCTAACACCGGGGAGAGAAATAAAGTGAAAATCTCCTACACACACCGAATTGCATCAATCATTATATATTTCAAAAGATGTACACTACACTGCAATTTCAAATGACCAATTCATAGATCCTGGTTAGTATGTCAAAGCGTGGTTATGTATTATTAAGTAACATAACATTAATTATAAAGGTATTACATTGAGCAATTGATAATTGCAAATCACATAAGAAGAGACTCACCAATTCGCTTCAAGCTGGCCAATGGCGCAAATATGGCGAGGGTGGTCACAAGAAGAACAAAAAATCTTCCATTCCACCAGTGCTCTCCAAACCAACCTTCCAAGACACCAGGATGGTGAATTCCGCTTGATGTTGTTCCAGAAAGCACATCACCTTAATAAATACAAAGCTCATAAGGTTATTAAGGAATTGAGAACCTCCATGAAGACAATTTCTACGTATAAATGAATGTAGTACCTATTATGATCATGTATACAACAAGCACACCAATGTTGTTGACTAATACACATATTTGCAATATCATCCGGCCATACTTTCCAAATGTATCCCCCATAAGACCTCCATAGGAAACTGACTTTGATGTCCTACTAAACCTTAGCAAAAACTCAATTGAAGCCTCTGTCAAGAATGCCATAAAGATGATCACGGCAATCCCAAGGATAAGTCCTAATACCTTCATAGTTGCAGGCAATGCCATGATTCCAGCACCGACAATTGTTGTCGATAGATTAAAAACTGCCCCACTAAAGGAAGCTCCATTAAATTCATCAACCCCACCGTCTCCCTCATGCTTTGTAGGCAACAATGGGGATTTCTCATCCACAATCACTTCTTTGCTCTTTTGTGATTTTTTTTCTTTACTTCCAATCGTCATCTTCAATTAGTTTGTCAAACTATTGAAGCAAAGATTAAACCCTGAAATGAATTCACAAATGATCGACCTATTAATTTCAAAAAGAAGTTGGATTTAATGTGAGTGCCCAAATTCTAGAAAAATTATCTTCTTGTCAAATCTGGATAACTCGGTATTAACTAGGATTATTTAAAGAATTACACAAGCTTATTTCCTTGATTTGTCGATCAAGATATTTTGACCAAAAAATAATTTAAAAAAAAACTCCAACGAAACCAATAGGTACTGATGATTTCAACGGAAACTAGTGTCTTCACAATAGAATTGAAGAACATATGCAAAGAAAAAGGCTTATTCAAGGAAAAGATCAAAATTGCCCTGATATCTCTAGATTCTTATTCGAATCCACACAAATTGAACGAGAAATCAAAATCAGTGCCAATTATCAAGAAATTAAGCTTCAAATTCAAGAAAATTCAAAATACAAAGAAAACCTGGAAAATAGAAATAGCAAACCTCCAAATAAAGGAGCCGGGAAGGAAAATAGAGAAAGAATGTTTCACGCAACGTGTTTGACGAATGTGTAATTAATAATGGAAACTTGCTGCCATTATACGTACAATTTTCAATATGAAGAAAAATCAAACCCACATAATTCTGCACCAACCACGGTAAATATTCTTGCAGTAAATTTGAGAAAATTGCCTGAAAATATGAAGGGCGAGCAAGTTTTGTACGGATGAAGGAAGGACGACCAATGGTGTCATTGTCATGGATGTTTTGGCGGGTCCGTACAGAGAACCCGCCAAAAGCAGCATTCAGGTGGTGGTGGTTATAAATCATTTTTTATTTTTTTTTTTTGTATATATACGAATCTTTTTCTGTATTTTTATTTTTTAAAGGGGGAGAAATGTGTGGGAGTAATTAAAAAACGGTTATGCTACATGTACCGAACTTTTTACATAATATTTGTTCGAATTGACAAGTGGTGATTCGGACAAAAATTATGTAAAGAGAGTGCTACATGTACAACACTTGAGTTACAGCAATGGATTACAACATCTCACAAGGGGGGTGGGGCCACTATTAAAATAATTGCGAGCCCCACCTCCTTGTGAGAGGTTGTCATCTATTGCTGTAACCCAAAATTGTACAAACATAATTATTCTTATGTAAAAAGTTAGGTACAAATAGATCAATTCATTACAAAATATATGTTGACTGGATTGGGTTTGGAATCTTGTATTGAAAAAAAATAAATTAAAAAACTAAAACTTTGAAGGGTTTTGAATGCAATTTTATACTTGTATCCTCAATAATATGGAATCGATTTATAATTTTTGATATTAAGTGACATTGCACAATTTAATTTCAACAAAAAAAAAAAGTTAAAATTATATTTATTATTTTTGAATTTTACCCTTTTCTCAAATGAGACTTGAACAAATGTCAACTTCGATATTACTTGAACTCGAACTCGAACTCAATCTTGATATAATTATAAATAAACACCAAATTGAAGGTGGGGCTATGAAATTAATAATAGAAATATTTCAGTATAAATTGGTGCAAATAATGCGACAACTGTGAAGGCAGGCGCCAGCCTGTGATGAACGGAATATTTGGTGGGCTCCGATTAACAATAACGTGACTGGTGTGAGGGAGATTAATTAATTAGTAAATGGGGTACTTACAAAAATACCCTTAAAATTAGATATGTTTTGAAAAATACCCTTAAAATCATATGAAAGATTTTTAGGAAGTAAAAATTATTGTGTAAAATAAAAAAGTGACATGGTGTTACTTTTTTTAAAAAAAAGTGACAAACTCAAAAAATGTGACAAAATAATGAAAAAAGTGACGCGCACTCTAAAAAGTGATATAAACTCAAAAAAGTGACACAGACTCAAAAAAGTGACAAATACCAAAATAGCATCATTTATTTGTGCAGCATCAATAATCATTTTT
>CAIGRQ010346236.1:0-12788 GCA_903798375.1 Fraxinus sp. D2006-0159 | reverse complement strand
ATAATAAACTTGTATTTCTATTACAAAATACTCTTATTTATCGTGCTATAAATAACTCTAAAAAAAAAATATCACACAATCAACTATTAAGGAAAATAATTCCACAAAATTAAAAAAATATCATAAAGATTAATCTTTCTTTTCATATCTTCAACACCCTTTCTCAAACTCAATTTGGTGTAGTGACAATCAAATTGAATTTGAAAATTAAACGCGAGTCTGGAAGGCATTATTACCTAATTTTAATCCAAAATGTCGATGTTATACAGTAAATTTCATCGTACAAAGGACATTTTTGGTCTTTCTAAAGCCTGGAGCCAATTATTGCGGCTTTCTGACTTCACGTACTTAACTGATTTTAGATTAAAATTCTCTAAAATTGGCTCCCAAATAGGCGCTAAATTGATCCAATCAAATCTTCCTCTTCCAAGGATCGAATGATACTTCAAAATTGCTTGAATGCCAACCAATCCAAACAAATAACTCAAAGTTGGTAAGAATGAAAAATCATAACATGGCTTAAAACAAGAACCTAAACGAATAACTCAAAAATCCATAGGTAGTGATGCAAATAGACAAAATCTAACATGATTTGAATTAATCTGAAATCCAAATTCTGATTAAATCAAGAAGAAAGAAAGATTTTGTCGGACTGAATATATAAAAAAGGAAAAGATTTGGCTAGACGAGGATATCTAATCAACACAAAAAAACTTATACCATCGCCGGATAAAATAACTTTGGAGAAATACAAAATTTGAGTCCTCATATTATCACACATAGATCAAATTTGAGTCATTGAATATTTTTCCTTGTATTGTATTAAAAACAAGTAAATGCTAAAAGATGCACTTGGGGAAAAATATAATTTACAACAAAAAAATATAAATGCAAACAAAGAATGAAAAAGAGAATAGTGAAAAAGCAATAAAAGACAGAATGAATAGAACATGAGAAAAGGAGAAAAACGTAAACAAAACCTCTTAAAAAGTAAAAAAATAAAAAAATAAAAAATGATAGCTGAGAGTTGAGTTTCAAGATTTGAAAATGATGACCGAAAGTTGAAAATTAGGAGTTAAGAGCTGAGAGTCTACTATAGTCGAGAGTTGAGCTTTGAAAGACGAAATTTGAGAAACAAAAAATGAGACTTGAAAATTGAGAAATAAGCCAAGAATTGAGTGGAGAATGTAGAGGTGTGTCAAGAGTCGACAAATGAAATAAAAAAAAATGAGAAATGACATTTGAGTTGAGAACTAAAAATGAAAATAAAAACAAAAATAGGGAATATGGAAACTTCGGAAAAAAATACAAGAGAACACAAAATTACTAAAAAAATAAGGCACATTCTTTAAAAAAATCGAAAAATAAAGAACCAATAAAATAACAATTAACATATGAAAAAACATGTAGAATGTTTATAAAGAACGACAAACCTCGTCTTCCACACTAAATTTACATCAGCAAATTTGATTGGTAATAACTTTTAACAAATATATTTTATATTGATTGTTAATAACTTTAACTAATATATTTTATAGATATGACAATGGCGTGTTTTACGAAACAAAAACATCATTTAAAAGGTTTGAACAATACCTAAGAATCCTAGCTTGGTCCACTAAGAGATTCACACTTTTCAATGTACATTGAAACCAAAATGCAATGATTTAACCTCGTACCATTGCTGAAAGATGCAATGAACTTTGTTCAACTCCAACTATAAATATCCTCTTAATTAACTTCCAGATGCACACGTCAACGCATGATTCCCCGTAGTAAAAAGGCTAAAAAAAAAAAATAATGTACATCAAAACTATAAGGAGTAGAAAAACAAATAAAACTTACTCAAGATAGGTTAACGATATCTCCTTGTGAAAAGGCAGAATAAAACATACTTTATTCGAAAGTGAAACCAATAACCATTATAGAGAATAGGTTAAAACGCCGTACCATTGTTGAAAGATGTCTAAAGATGCAATGAAGTTATTGAATCTCCACTTCTAAATAACCTCCGACATATGATCACAACAAAAATGGAAATGAAAAGTCATGAATGATTCTTATTGTTTTATTGGGAGAATGTGTGGTTGAAAATGAGTTTGAAGAAACATGGGGCTCAAACAAAGGCTTATTGTGCAACGTAATGAAATATATTGTATTCAAATGCAAAAACATAATAATTAAGTATCAACAAAAAAAAAAAAAACTAACTTGCTGATGATTTTATCACGTGCCGTGACTGAAAGATTGTTCAACCCCGACTTCTGAATATCCTTTAAAATAACTTGGAGGTATATAGAATTTGAATTCCTTGTATAAAATGGAAAAGAGAAGATTGATGAATGATTACAATTGTTAAAAGGCGGAAAATATATTTTATTCCAAAGCATAACCATAATCATTAAGAATAAGTAAAACAAACCAAAAATAAAACGAAAAATACATATGAAAACACCAAAAAAAAATAAAAAATGGTACAAGGAAGAAAACACAGGGAAAGGAGAAAAGGAAACAAAATAGAACTTCACAAAAAAATTAAAAAAAAGAGTGTTGAGGAATAAGAATCTATAATCAAGAATTTAAAAGAGTAAGAAGTTGGATAATAAGAATTGAGAGACAATAGACAAATAGTTGAGCTTCGAGGGACCAAATTTGAGAAACAAGAAATGAGATGTGAGAGTGAATAATCGAAAATCCTCGAGAGTTGGGAATGAAAATTAAGACTAGTGGAAGTTGAAGAATGAGAAATGAAAATAAAACGAAAAATATAAGTGAAAAAAAAAAATGTACAAGGAAGAAAACACGGGGAAAGGAGGAGGGAAAATAAAACTTAACACAAAAAAAATTAAAAAGAATGTTGAGGATTAGGAATCTATAATCAAGAATTTAAAAGAGTTAGAAGTTGATAACAAGAATTGAGAGACAATAGTCAATAGTTTAGATTCGAATGACCAAATTCAAGAAACAAGAAATGAGACATGAGTTGAATATTGAATATTGAGAGTGGAGAGTGATGAGATGAGTGATTAAGTAAAAAAAAAAAAAACCAAAAAATACAAATGAAAAAACAAAAATGGTAAAAAAACCAAAAATAAAACGAAAAATACAAATGAAAACAAAAAAAAAATGAAAAAACAAAAAAGGTACAAGGAAGAAAACACAGGGAAAGGAGAAAAGGGAAAATAAAACTTTCACAAAAAAAATAAAAAAAGTGTTGGGGATTAGGAATCTATAATCAAGAATTTACAAGAGTTAGAAGTTGATAATAAGAATTGAGAGACAATAGTCAATAGTTAAGATTCGAGAGACTAAATTTGAGAAACAAGAAATGAGATGTGAGAGTGAAGGATCGAAAATTCTCGAGAGTTGAGAATGAGAATTAAACCAGGTGGAAGTTCAGGAGTAAGAAATGAGTTAAATATTGAGAGGGGAGAGCGATGAGATGAGAGCAGTGCAAATGAGGTCGAAAGTCGAGATTGGAGAATTCGTGAAATGAGAAATGAGTGTTTAAGATTAGAATTGAGAATTAAAAACAAAAACTATTAAATGGAGATTAAAACTAAACCCATTTGATGCACATTAAAATGGAAAGAATGAATTTTTTTGGGTGATGTGATAGTGAATATGTGATTGAAAAAGAAGGAAAAATTATTGATGTGATGGAAAATATTATTTTATTGAAGAATGTGTGGTTGAAAATGAGTAGAAGAATGATGAAAATTATAATGTAGCTCAAACATGGGCTATAAACGAAAAATATGTGGCTCAAACAAGGAGTAAATAATTAGCATTAACAATGTATAACCACCACAACCAAATTAAAGTGAATCATTACAACCAAACTAAGCATGCTCTAAAAAATAGAAAAAAATAAAGAGAATACACATCATGTGAAAACATGTATAATATTCAACTGCATTAGACTATTAAATTATAAATACCTCACAAAAACATATTTTTTAGAGTACAAGGGCATGTTTTATGAAAAAAGCATCATTTAAAAGGTTTGAACTATACCTGAATCTCAGCTTAGTCCACTAAGGGACTTGCACTTTTCAATAAACTTCGAGAAACCAAAATTGCAAAGTAAAATCTCAATACAAATGTATTATCAAGTCACTATAGGAAAGATGAGAAAATGTGTTCGTAAAGATTATATGCTTGGTAAAAACAGAAAATCATCAATTATAAGAATCCACTCAATAAAAGATATAGGATAGGTAGAAAAAATAGAGTGATTTTACCTCATAGTACTGCTGAAAGATGCATTGAACTTGTTCGACCCAACATTATAATATCCTTTGAAATTGCTTGGAGAAATATGGAATTTAAGCCCTCATATATTCACACATGGATAAAGTAAACTCATGAATGATTCCTGTTGTGAAAAGGAATAGAATATATTGTATTCAAATGAAAACCATAATCATTAAGGATAAACAAAACAACAGAAAACTTGCTTGCAATTTTACCTTCTCCTAGATGCAATTGACATGTTCTTGTGAATAAAGAAAATGAAAAAGAAAATGTCATACAACTGATTCCTATTGTGAAAAGGAACACAATATAGTGTATTCAAATGCAAAACCATACTCATTAATGTTTACAAAACATCAAAAAACTTACCTGCTCGTGATTTTACCTTCTCCCAGATACAACTAACATGTCCAATCCCAAGTTCTGATTATACTTTGAAATAACTAGGAAAAATATGGAAAACAGAAGTCAATAAATGTTCAGTCGTGAAAAATAAGAAACTATCGTGTATTAATTTTACCTCATCCCAATGTCGAAAGATGCAATTAACTTGATCAACCAAAGCTTCCGAATATCCTTTCGAATAACTTGAAGAAATATAGAATTTGAATCTTCATATCAGCACATATGGGTTAAATAAAATTGGAAAAGAAAAAGTTAATGACTGATTCCCGTTGTGAGAATGCATAAAACATAGTGTATTTAAAAAGCAAAATCATAATCATCAAGAATATGCAGAAAAACAAAAAAGTAAAAAGCTAATGATCTTGCCTGATCAAGGCAGTAAAAGATGCAATTAACTTGTTAACCCCAACTTTTGAATATCGTTTGAAATAACTTGGATAAAAACAGGATTTGAGTCCTTATATCATCATATATAGAACAAATAAACAAATGGCAAACACAAACGGTGAATGATTAGTGTTCCAAATCAAGACCATGATCATTAAGAATAAGCAGAACAACAAAAAATAAAACGAAAGATACAAATGAAAACAAAAACTGAAAAAGCATAAAAGAGTAAATAAAAAAGATAATAAATGTGAAGAAAAATGAAAATTGCGAATTGAGAGTCGGTGAATGATTCCCCTATCGAAAAGCTAGAAAATATAGTGTTCTACATCAAGACCACAATCATTAAGAATAAGTAGAACAACAAAAAATAAAACGAAAGATACAAATGAAAACAAAAACTGAAAAAAGCATAATAGAGTAAATAAAAAAGATAGGAGGAAAATAAATGTGGAGAAAAACGAAAATAAAAACCATTTCAAAAAGAAAAGTGAGAATTGAGAGTCGGTGAATGATTCCCATGTTGAAAAGCTAGAAAATATAGTGTTCCAAAGCAAGACCATAATCATTAAGAATAAGCAGAACAACAAAAAATAAAACGAAAGATACAAATGAAAACAAAAACTGAAAAAGCATAAAAGAGTAAATAAAAAAGATAGAAGGAAAATAAATGTGGAGAAAAACGAAAATAAAAACCATTTCAAAAAGAAAAATGAGAATTGCAAATTGAGAGTTGAGAGTCAGTGAATGATTCCCATGTTGAAAAGCTAGAAAATATAGTGTTCCAAAGCAAGACCATAATCATTAAGAATAAGCAGAACAACAAAAAATAAAACAAAAGATACAAATGAAAAAAGCATAATAGAGTAAATAAAAAAGATAGAAGGAAAATAAATGAGAAGAAAAACAAAAATAAAAACCATTTCAAAAAGAAAAATGAGGATTGCAAATTGAGAGTTGAGAGAGAGCTGAGAGCAGAGAATTGAGATTTGAGATTTGAGAGACGGAATTTGAGAAACAAGGGAAACGGGAGTTGAGAGTTAGAAAATCAAGAATTATCGAGAGTTGAAATTTGAATTTCAGCAATTGAGAATGAGAATTAAAAGTTAAGAGCTTAGAATAAGTTGAGAATTGGAAGTGTGAGTGGAGGTGAGAGATAAGAGTCAAGATTCAGTAGACAGGAGAAATAAGAGTTAAATATGTGAAAAGTAAACCAATAACAAAAATAGGAACTAAAAACAAAGGATAGGCCAAACAACAAAGAAAACTTGCAGATTGAAATAAAAACAGCTAAATAACATAGGATAGGCCGACAAACAAATAAAAGTTACTTGCTGATGATTATAACTCGAACCATTGTTCAGAGATGCAATGAACTTGTTCAACCCCAACTTCTAAATATCATGTGAGATAACTTGGAAAAATACAAAAAATGAGTCTTCATGTCATCATACCCGGATCAAATAAATTGGAAAAAAACAAATTAATGAATGATTCCCATTGTGAAAAAAGGCTATAAAATATAACGTATTCAAAAGAAAAACCATGATCATTAAGGGCGGCGCAAAAACAAAGAAAACTTACCTGTTGATGATTTTACCTCATACCATGGTCAGAAATAACGCTTTCGACATGTGAGGAAAAGTCACCATAATCATCCGTGCAACATAGGTAGTCACTAAACAATATTTACATGTTTTTAATAAGAAATAACAAGCACATTATTATGCGCATGTAACAAACACCATAAACACAGTAAATTATCATAACAAATGTACTTGAAAATGTTTAGAATAGTGACAAACTGGAACTAAACAATATTTATATGTTTTTAATTCAGAAATAACAAGCACATTATTATGCGCATGTAACAAACACCATAAACACAGTAAATTATCATAACAAGCCCCCGTTTGGCCCCATTATTTGAAATTATAATTTTTCAAATAGTATTTTTTTTGAGAATGTGTGGTTAAAAAAAGAAGGAAAAGTTTTCGATTTACGTGTAATATTATTTTATGGAAGATTGTGTTGTTAAAAATAAGAGAACGGGGCCAAATGTACTGGAAAATGTTTAGAATAGTGACATCTCCAGACTTTATATACCACATGAATGCAAATTATGCCAAAAGAAACAAAAAGGTTTGTAACGCCAACAATTAATACAGGTAATATCTATCAAATGAAACCAAACAAGCACATGCTATTGGCTTGACATCAGGTTGTGGCTGCAGTTCATCAATAAACTTAGTGTCAAAAATATCAATTATTATTCAATAGCACATAAAAAAAAAAAGCGGGGACAGGTAAGAGGCAAAGTCAAAAGCTGCTACCAATCATTGCTGTGGCTTCAGAGCAGGGGCTTAAAATGAATAAATGTGTCTTTACTTTCCATCTTCATATAGTGAAGTAAATTGAATGTTAACAATAAAGATTCAACTTCAACGATCTACTGCATATTGGTTAAAAATGACGGATTATAATATCTGTTGGAAAATCCCCCCAGAATCCGGCAGATTAAACCCAAGAACCCTAAATCAGGAGAAATCCAAACATATAAAGAAACCCTAATTGCTTGCAATAAAATAAATTTTACCGAATAAATTATCTTTCAAGAGGGACATACCAAACCCAAGCATGATCGGGGGAAGAAGATGATTGGAGAAGAGAGAGGAGAGTCTGGAAAAGAAGTGATTTCCCATCTTCATACAATAGTGTATTCAAATGCAAAACCATACTCGTTAATGTTAACAAAACATCAAAAAACTTACCTGCTCGTGATTTTACCTTCTCCCAGATACAACTAACATGTTCAATCCCAAGTTCTGATTATACTTTGAAATAACTTGGAAAAATATGGAAAACAGAAGTCAAAAAATGTTCAGTCGTGAAAAATAAGAAACTACAGTGTATTTAATTTTACCTCATCCCAATGTCGAAAGATGCAATTAACTTGATCAACCAAAGCTTCCAAATATCCTTTCGAATGACTTGAAGAAATATAGAATTTGAATCTTCATATCAGCACATATGAATTAAATAAAATTGGAACAGAAAAAGTTAATGACTGATTCCCGTTGTGAGAATGCATAAAACACAGTGTATTTAAAAAGTAAAATCATAATCATCAAGAACATGCAGAATAACAAAAAAGTAAACAGCTAATGATCTTGCCTGATCAAGGCAGTAAAAGATGCAATTAACTTGTTAACCCCAACTTTTGAATATCGTTTGAGATAACTTGGATAAATACAGGATTTGAGTCCTTATATCATCATATAGAACAAATAAACAAAAGGCAAACACAAGTCAGTGAGTGATTCCCATGTTGAAAAGCTAGAAAATATAGTGTTCCAAATCAAGACCATGATCTTAATAAGCAGAACAACATGAAAACTAAAAAATAAAAAATAAAACGAAAGAAACAAATGAAAACAAAAACTGAAAAAGCATAAATGAGTTAATAAAAAAGATAAAAGGAAAATAAATGTGAAGAAAAATGAGAATTGCGAATTGAGAGTCGGTCAATGATTCCCCTGTTGAAAAGCTAGAAATATAGTGTTCGAAATCAAGACCACAATCATTAAGAATAAGTAGAACAACAAAAAATAAACGAAAGATACAAATGAAAATAAAAACTGAAAAAAGCATAATAGAGTAAATAAAAAAGATAGAAGGAAAATAAATGTGGAGAAAAACGAAAATAAAAACCATTTCAAAAAGAAAAATGAGAATTGAGAGTCGGTGAATGATTCCCATGTTGAAAAGCTAGAAAATATAGTGTTCCAAAGCAAGACCATAATCATTAAGAATAAGTAGAACAACAAAACATAAAACAAAAACTGAAAAAGCATAAAAGAGTAAATAAAAAAGAGAAGAAGAATAAATGTGGAGAAAAACGAAAATAAAAACCATTTCAAAAAGAAAAATGAGAATTGCAAATTGAGAGTTGAGAGTCAGTGAATGATTCCCATGTTGAAAAGCTAGAAAATATAGTGTTCCAAAGCAAGACCATAATCATTAAGAATAAGTAGAACAACAAAAAATAAAACGAAAAATACAAATGAAAACAAAAACTGAAAAAGCATAAAAGAGTAAACAAAAAAGATAGAAGGAAAATAAATGTGGAGAAAAACGAAAATAAAAATCATTTCAAAAAGAAAAATGAGAATTGCGAATTGAGAGTTGAGAGTCAGTGAATGATTACCATGTTGAAAAGCTAGAAAATATAGTGTTCCAAAGCAAGACCGTAATCATTAAGAATAAGTAGAACAACAAAAAATAAAACGAAAGATACAAATGAAAACAAAAACTGAAAAACCATAATAGAGTAAATAAAAAAGATAGAAGGAAAATAAATGTGAAGAAAAACGAAAATAAAAACAATTTCAATCAAAAAGAAAAATGAGAATTGCGAATTGAGAGTTGAGAGAGAGAGAGAGATGAGAGCAGAGAATTGAGATTTGAGAGACGGAATTTGAGAAACTAGAGAAACGGGAGTTGAGAGTTAGAAAATCAAGAATTATCGAGAGTCGAGATTTGAATTTCAGCAATTGAGAATGAGAATTAAAAGTCAAGAGCTTAGAAAAAGTCGAGAATTGGAAGTGTGAGTGGAGAGGTGAGAGATGAGAGTCAAGATTCAGTAGACGAAACTAAAGAGGAGAAATAAGAGTTAAATATGTGAAAAATAAAACAATAACAAAAATTGGAACTAAAAACATAGGATAGGCCAAAAAACAAAGAAAACTTGCAGATTGAAAGAAAAACAGCTAAATAACATAGGATAGGCCGTCAAACAAATAAAAGTTACTTGCCGATGATTTTAACTCGTACCATTGTTCAGAGATGCAATGAACTTGTTCAACCCCAACTTCTAAATATCATGTGAGATAACTTGTAAAAATACAAAAAATGAGTCTTCGTGTCATCATACCTGGATCAAATAAATTGGAAAAAACAAATTAATGAATGATTCCNCAATGAACTTGTTCAACCCCAACTTCTAAATATCATGTGAGATAACTTGTAAAAATACAAAAAATGAGTCTTCGTGTCATCATACCTGGATCAAATAAATTGGAAAAAACAAATTAATGAATGATTCCCATTGTGAAAAAGGCTATAAAATATAACGTATTCAAAAGAAAAACCATGATCATTAAGGGCTGCGCAAAAAACTTACCTGTTGATGATTTTACCTCATACCATGCTCAAAGATGCAATGAACACAACCCCAGCTTCCAATTATCTTCTAAAATAACTTGAAAAAAAATACAAAATTTGAGTCCTCATATCACAGATAAAAAAAATGGAAAAGACAAGTCAATGAATGATTCACTGTGTGGAAAGGATAAAACATAATGTATTCAAAAGCAAAAACTATAATATTAAGGATAGGCTGAAAAACAACTTACTTGATAACTATTTTACCTCATACCATTGTTGAAACTTGCAATGATCGTTTTCAAACCAAAACTTCTGGATATCCTTTGAAAGGACTTGGAGAAATGCAGAATTTGAGTCCTTGTATCGTCAGAGATGAAATTCAAGAATGAGAAATAAAAGTAAATAAAAATGAAAACAGGAAAAGGGAAACTTCGAAAAACAAAAAAGGGCAAGAAAACACATAATTAGAGAAAAGAACTAAAAAATCTAATCTTAACAGTGTATAACAATTATTTGTATTCTATTTTTCCTATGGAAGCTTCATGAAAGCAGAATTACAACTACCAGCAGTAGTCTTGTAGAAAACAGATAGAATTATTTGTAGAAGATGTGTTGGTACAAAGTTTTTATTATTAAATTTTCTCCTTACTAATATCTCGGGCTTTTTAAACGAGGTGTTAAACAAATAGCTCCATTGATGACTTCAATACATAAAACCACTGGATCAGATGACATGAAAGACCTACATAGTTATAGAATTGCAATTATAAAAGATAAATTGATTGATCAGAAATAACGCTTTCGACATATGAAGAAAAGTCACCATAATCATCCATGCAACATAGGTAGTCACTAAAAAATATTTACATGTTTTTAATAAGAAGAAATAACAAGCACATTATTATGCGCATGTAACAAACACCATAAACACAGTAAATTATCATAACAAATGTACTGGAAAATGTTTAGAATAGTGACAATCTGTAACTAAACAATATTTATATGTTTTTAATAAGAAGAAATAACAAGCACATTATTATGCGCATGTAACAAACACCATAAACACAGCAAATTATCATAACAAGCCGCCGTTTGGCCCCATTATTTGAAATTATAATTTTTGGAATAGCATTTTTTTGGAGAATGCGTGGTTAAGAAAAGAAGGAAAAGTTTTCAATTTACGTGTAATATTATTTTATGGAAGATTGTGTTGTTAAAAATAAGAGAGAATAATAAACTTTTGGGATGACGGGGCCAAATGTACTGGAAAATGTTTAGAATAGTGACATCTCCAGATTTTATATATCACATGAATGCAGTTTATGCCAAAAGAAACAAAAAGGTTTGTAACGCCAACAATTAATACAGGTAATATCTATCAAATGAAACCAAACAAGCACATGCTATTGGCTTGACATCAGGTTGTGGCTGCAGTTCATCAATAAACTTAGTGTCAAAAATATCAATTATTATTCAATAGCACATAAAAAAAAAAAGCGGGGACAGGTAAGAGGCAAAGTCAAAAGCTGCTACCAATCATTGCTGTGGCTTCAGAGCAGGGGCTTAAAATGAATAAATGTGTCTTTACTTTCCATCTTCATATAGTGAAGTAAATTGAATGTTAACAATAAAGATTCAACTTCAACGATCTACTGCATATTGGTTAAAAATGACGGATTATAATATCTGTTGGAAAAATCCCCCCAGAATCCGGCATATTAAACCCAAGAACCCTAAATCAGGAGAAATCCAAACATATAAAGAAACCCTAATTGCCTGCAATATAATAAATTTTACCGAATACTTTATCTTTCAAGAGGGACTTACCAAACCCAAGCATGATCGGGGGAAGAAGATGATTGCGAAGAGAGAGGAGAGTCGGAAAAGGAAGCGATTTCCCATCTTCATATAGTGAAGAAAATTGAATGTTAACATTAAGGATTCAAACTTCAACAATCTACTGCATATTGGTTGAATTAATTAATTAAGCAACCAACGCAAAAAATGACGGATTATAATATCCGTAGGAAAAATCCCCTCAGAATCCGGCATATTAAACCCAAGAAACAAAATCGCTCAATAGAATGAACCCCAAATCAGGAGAAGTCAAAACGTACAAAGAACCAAACTCAGACATGATCGGTGGAAGAAGACGATTGGACAAGAGAGAGGAGAGTCTGGAAAAGAAGTGCAAATCAGGGTGAAAGAGAAAACGGCTTTCAGGAGATTTGAAATTTTTTAATTCTACGCGTGCTATATATAGAGCGCGCGTTCCAGATCATGGAAAGATTTTTTACCGTTGTATGAAGATCGGTAGAAGGAAAGATTTATTGGATTTGAAAAGGAACGTTTACAAGAAAGTTCAGAAGGAAAGTTTTTATCTCTCGCCAGAAAGAAGAAATGAAAAATTGCACAATTGGTCCCCAACTGATTGACCAACCCTAATACTGTCTCCAATCTTTTATTCTTAACAGTGTGATCATCCATTCTATATTGGATTAAAAAATGAGTCTTCATGTCATCATACCCGGATCAAATAAATTGGAAAAAAAAAACAAATTAATGAATGATTC
>CAIGRQ010346214.1:6562-24156 GCA_903798375.1 Fraxinus sp. D2006-0159 | reverse complement strand
AGGAAACTTGTTAAATGAAAGAGAAAGATTTTTACTTGAGATTTCATAGAAATAATACTAGACTGCATGTGCTCCTGTTAGATTATTTTTATCTTGTGCTTTTATAATAAGCTGACTGTTTTGATTATATAAGTCATTTTTTCTCCCCACTTTTGGCTTTGAAGTGTTGTTGTCCTCTTTTTCATATATGATTTTATCTTTTCAGCTGGAGTGCCAATGGATAACATTCTCTATCTTGGTGGACCTAATATTGCATCAGAAATTTACAACAAGGAATATGCCAATGCTCGGATTTGTGGAGCTGAAAAATGGAGGAAATCGCTAGCAAGGTTTCTGAGGCAGCCTCATTTTATTGTTTGGGATAATGTCGACCTTGTTACTCATGAAGTCATGGGTGGATTGAAAAATGTGTACGCAATTGGGGCAGGTAAGGCTCCTTTTATCTGATATTTTCCATGTAAAAGTCGAACTTTTGTGAATGATGAAGTTTATCTTATGGATGAGAATGACGAAAATTTTGGTTTCGAAATAGGTAGGGTTGAGATTTTCTTCAATAATTTCAGAGGGGGCTAATTTATAGCGACGTTTAAGTGCTGCTTCATTTTTTTACGGGTTTTTCCTTTCACGTGAGAAGCGTAGATTGAACCTACTATCAGCAGTAGAAATTAATCTTGACTCAGCCTGTGGAAAATTTAGTGAACAGCAATGAATTAATTTACTTTTATTAAACTTTGTTCATTCTGGATGATCTTCTTCACACCTATATGATTGATTTTATTTATTTATTTATTTATTTTTGCCTATTTGAAATCGAAATGGACAGGCATGGTGGCAGCTTTAACTAACGAAAGTGCAACAAGCAAGTCAGTATACTTTGCTCATTGTACATCGGAGATGATCTTTATTACCCATCTTTTGGCAGAAGAACCTGAGAAGCTTGCAGGTCCTCTATTGGCTGACACTTACGTGACCTTGTTGAAAGGTCGTAATGCATGGTATGGTCAGAAGTTGGCCAAACGAGAATTAAGCCTTGATATGGGTGATAGCATCAAAGGCAAGGGAATGATTCAGGTTGAATATGAATACTCTTTTAACAATTTGTAATTCTGCTCTGAAATGAACTAATTTAAATTTATTGAAATGAGAGAGTATTTCTTGATCTCTTGAATTAAATTTGTTTTCCTTGATCATAATAATTCAGGGAGTTTCTGCTGTAAAAGCTTTCTATGAGCTACTTGGTCAATCTCGTTTAAGTATTTTTCACCCCAATGAAAACAACCATGTTGCTCCGGTCGAGCTATGCCCCATCCTGAAGACACTGTATAAAATACTTATAGTGAGGTAATTAAATTGTGATGTTCATCAATCAAAAGTTTGTCTAGTAAATATCTCGTCTTATCTGTCTTTTGTTTATCTACAGAGAGGTGTCATCAGAGGCAATCCTTGAAACTTTAAGAGATGAAACCATGAATGATCCTCGAGAACGCATTGAGATTGCACAGAGCCATGCTGTCTACAGACCCTCTCTACTCAGAAAATAGTGTGATGGGTTAATGCTCTTGGACAGGGTTGAGCCACCGAGGCACCGACAGCCCACCCTCAACTTGGCGCCCCTCTTTTTGGGTTGGTTCTCAACCCTGTCCAAGAAGCAGGGTTCTAGTGTGATTACATTGCATTCTGGGATGCCTAGTCTAGTCTACTATATGGATCATGGTTGGCAGTTTTAGTGAGTGAAAATGTTGAGACAGAGTTTGTTTTCTAGTGTTCAAATTTTATTCTCAATTTATAGTTGATTATGATATATTAGGGCTGTCCGTTCCGTTCCGTTCCGTTCCGTTCCGTTCGGTTCGGTTCGATTTTGCTCGGTTCTAAAATTTTCGGGTATTTAATAAATGGACCCGTCGGGTCCAAATATAATTATTGAACCATTCGGGTTCGGTTCGGTTCCTTTTGGTTCCTTTCGGTTCCATGTCATAATTAAATTTTTTAACATTTACAGCAACACTACATAAATATAACTAATGCTATTTCGTTCGTAACTTTTACAAATTAATGTAACTCAATTTAAAAGTATATAAATAATTAGTTATCGAATAACATTAATTCAATACATACAATACCAAAAAGTAGATATTAATATTAAAATGTCGGTGATCCATATTAAAAAATTGAGGCCGAATGTTTAAAATTATGAAATAATCTGATTTAATTAATTAATTTGTTAATTTATTTAGAAAAAAATAAATAATTTAATTAATTCAATAAATAAAATAAAAAATTTATTTATTTTCGATTCTCATTCGGTTCTTCGGTTCTTGATCTAGACTCGAGACCCGATCCATACCCATCAGTTCTAGATTCGGGTACCCGTTCGGGTATTTAACTTGTGAAGAACCGTCGGTTGATTCGATCCGATTCGGTTCGGAACTTTTGGACACCCCTATGACATATATTGGAATAGCTATAACTTGGCAATGCGCGAACAATTATCTTGACATTGACTAGTGTGTTAAATGGATTGAGTCGAGATGTTTGGCTCGCTTACCATTGGTGAGGAAAGTCGAGCTGGTTCTCGCGAGCCACCTCGGATGAGTTGCTCGTGTTTTGCTTCTAGAATCGTACCCTCAGCTCATCTTGACCTCAAGCTATATCAGCTCGACTCTCAAGTGGCACGACACGCCCACTTTCCACTCCTAACCTGGTCTTGAACTATTTCAAAAGAGGAAAAACGCCTAAATGGCTACCAAGTAAGATCTTAAATCAAAATTAATAATTAAATTTAATTATACATCGTTCATAACTTCTCAATTTTACGTTTCATCAATTTTTTTAACTAAATCAAACATTTACTAATTTTGCAAATATCATATTTTCAAACCTTAAAATATATAAAATGGATATCCAATGAGCTCGTTCGGTAGAGATTAAAATTGAAAAATTAATCGTTATTGTTGATTTTTATTAGACAAGTGAGATTCGACTATATTTTCAATTTTAATTGAATTTTAAATTTGACTAATTTTTTAAGCAACTGGTTTCATTGATAAAATAAAAAATAAAAAGTATATATGCATAAGGCTGAGGCAAACAGAGAAATTCCGAGGAAGAAAAGAATCATTGACGATGGCACTCGTTGATTATGCATCTTCTTCAGATGATGACGAGCCTCGAATCGAAGCAGATCGAGAACAAGAACAAGTAAAAGGCCCAGAAGAGAAACGATTCCAGTGTCAGGACAATCATTCAACCCACTTCCGCAAGTAAGTCCTATATAATTTTATTTTCCCTGATTTTTCCTCTAGTAATACAACCTGAATTTGTACGCTTCCTGTAAATAAAACTAAGAAGTATGATTTGGAATTAAAAAAATATATATCTAATTAAATTATCCGCGGTGGTATCATTACCTATGAAGAATGGGTTTATTTGTATGATTTTCTACCTTTCCATTATACAGACTACAGTATTGTATAGTCTTCCGAGATTTAGGTTTTGGTTATGGTGTTGATTTTTTATTTATTTTTTAAAAAAAGGGACTGATTTTTGGACATGAGGAAAAGATTTTAGATATTGATGTATGGAATCCTTGAACATCTAAAAATAAATATTATGTTCTGTTTGAACATTGGATGTACTGGTGAAAATGGAAAAGGAGAAAAAAAAATGCAAAAGAAACTGACTTGCTTAGCATTTTTGTGATACTAATTAAAATTAAGAGTTGTGTATGTTGCTACTATAGTTCTAAACTAAGGCCGAGAATGGATTTCTAAAATCTCCCCAAGATAGAAATGGGCTCTAGCAGGTGAGGATTTTTACCTTTTTTGGCTCTATCTATTCAATATCAGCGCAGAGACTAAAATTATTCAGGCTTGAATGCGCTCTGCTCAAGCTAGACCCGTTGTAATGGTAAGCATCAAACTAGAGTTAAGTAACTTATTTTGAGTTGCGCTTAAAATTGGACCGGCAAAAGCTCACCCAAAAAAATATTAGCCTGGTTTGAGTGTGTTCATTCATGACATCAAGCTAAGATTTAATGGTCTAAAGTTTGGCTTGGGTACATTTTTAAGTGTCCCTCCTTCTCATCACTTACTGTTTTTTTTCCTCATTTTGATATAACAACGAACAACATATTACCAATCAGATTGGTCAGGGCCAAAAGCTGTAGCATTTCAGAAAAGGCTCATGAAAAATTATAATTTGAGCTCTCCTCATTCTATCAATGATTTCTTCTTCGTCTTACTCTCTAAAATTCTGTCCAAATAATATTTTGTTATTCTCAATAAATATGAGGTCGGCTACATGAGTCTTACTATTGAGATCCTTTTTGGGTCTAAGCAAGACATTTCCCTTAATTTATCCTGAACGAGTGCCACCTCTTCTTGTATTTGTGGGATAAAGAAAGGTAAATCATTTTTTATGTGCTTATTGTTTCCTTTTCTTTTCCTATGAGTTTTCTAGGAATCAAAAACAGATATTTATCCCCTGTTTGACGTCTATTACAATGAGTTTTTTTTTTCGTGGAAAAATAATTTTTGGAATAGTAATTTTTGGTGAATGTTTGATTAAAAAGTAAGAAAAAATTCTGGGTTTACATGCAAAATATTTTATTGTACAAATAAAAATGAGTTCGAGAAGAAAAGAGTTTTAATTTAGTGGATGTCGAACATGGGCTTAGTCTGTTATTTTTGATCAGTAGATATGAAGGGTAAATATTGTCATGTACTGTATATGTGATTTTTCATTTCTCCAACGGGTTAATTGTCAAGTGATCTGGAGTATAATAATGTGGTCTGGTTGAGTACTTGACATTTATCTGAACTCAGAAGGATGGATTCTTAACAATTCGGACAAAGAAAAAAGGAGAAATTGAGCTCTACTTTACTGCATCAGTGAAAGCACAGAAAACGTGTAATTGAATGACCACGATCTGTGTTCACAGATATGTTTGAATTTTTGGTATTTAACTCTATGTAAAAGTTATTTTCACTGGGGACCATTATATATTTTTTTCCTCCCTTGTGCTAAATATGCTTTAAAAAGGATCTGATTTACCTTTATACCAACTCATTTAAGTTCCGTTTTGTTTCCATAATTACCCGTTGACCGCTATGATTGCATTAAGGTACCCTTGTTGCACATTTGACACTTGAGCTAGGGAAGGGATGCATATCCAACATTTTGCATGGAGTTACTACAAAAGTATATTACTTTGCACGTGGTCTTTGTTTTTCCATTGTGCTGTAAAAATTAAGATATAACATGTATAGGCATTGATATTCAGCAATGTCCATGTCCGGGACTTGAAAATTCAATGTTTGATGCTCTGCATCTTTCACTCAGTGGTCATGATATCTGTATAAAGTACACATGTAGCCTATTTTTAGGAGTTGGTATTTTTATTTAACTTTTATTCTGTGTAAATCTAAAATAGAAAGCTACATTCTAGTAATCTGCACGTTCTTTAAGCACTAGCTCATCAGCTTAGTTGTTATTTATCTCAACAGATTTTAAGGTTCGTGAAGGAATCCGATTTCAGATCTTTTTTCCCTTCTGTTTTTCTTTTGGTTGAGGTGAGTGGGTATAAGGGATGCATTATGGCAGTTTCTGTTAGGAAATTTGAGTAAAATACGAATAAGATCAATAATTTGAATAAAGATAATCCAGTGCTGGAGAGTATTGGGGATTTTAACTAAGGTTGTGACTTTTTGTGGGATTGGTATTTAATCTTTTGGATATGATTGGATGGATCAGGATTTTGACAAATTGCAATTTTCCTTTTCAATTTCACTCTTCTGATTCTTTAGCGACTGAAGGAGTTAGCCCCTTACGTATTTTGTAGTTTTGTAGATTGTAGATCTGGATCTTTTTCAGTTGTTTTTATGATATACCCCTGCTTTATATTACTTTTGTGGGCGTGTAGGAGTTCAGGCTTGTCATTGACTAAACAAACAGAGAAAATTTCTAATCAGGCAGAGTCTTCTGGACTGAAACTTCCTGATGCCTCACTCCTCTTGGATTCACCTGCTTTGCCATCTCATCTTGTGACTGCTTCAGACCACTCATCTCGAGTTGTAGCTGCAATGGCTGAAAGCACATCTCGGAAGAGAGCCTTAAATTGTTCTCCCGCCAGTAATTTACGTAGTAAAGTCCCAAAGGGAACTTTGCCTCATTCCATGAATGTTCCAGATACAGTAGGCGGCCATTTACTTCCACCTCAGCTTACTGGAAGGTGTGTACTAAATGTCGATTATTGCTAATGGTGTTTTATTTACATTTAGCTTAGGCCAAATCATAATCAGAGTCATCGTTCGTTTCTTGATACAACGCAAAGTGTAACTTATCTTCATAAATTTTACATGCTGTTTCAAAGTGGTTTGAGCATGTGATTGTGTGTGACACATGTTGCATCGCTTATTCTTCTGGCAAAGTGAAGATCAAATTTATCAGTTGACACCTGCCAGAAAGGAGTTTGTTACTCCACTTCTGATACCTGGCTACTTAGGGTGTGTTTGGTATAGATTTTAATCCAATTAAAATTGAAAATATAGCTGTTATTGGATCCCACTCGTGTAATAAAAGTCAATAATAACGGCTAATTTTTCAATTTTAATCCAATTTTAATCTCTACCGAACATGCCCTTAATATATATATATATATCCAGTCAGTGTCTGAAATCTTAGTTATTTTATTTTTTTTTTGTAATGGAATTTAGATTTCTTATTTTAAGAGCATGTTTGGTCGAGATTAAAATTGGATTAAAATTGAAAAACTAGCCATTATTGTTGACTTTTATTAGACGGATGGGATCCAATAACGGTCATATTAATTTTAATTGGATTTTAATTGTTACCAAACAGGCTCTAAGTATGAATATCTTTATCATTTGTAAGCTGTTAGCACTAATGAAAATAATTGTCTCCGTATATTAAGATCTTTGTCGATTTCATGTGCCTTTATGTTCTTACCAGCAAATAATTGCAAAAAAGGGCTGAAAGAACTCGGACCCTCTAACTACTGAGATAAGATGAATTAGTTGATTCGAGTTTTCACTTTTCAATAATTTTTTGATTTTTGATTTTGAAGTATTGTGTTTTCTGGGTTTGTTTGAGCCCATAAATCTCTAGCCTTAAGCATAAATTTAATGTGGTTGGCATGTCAATTTGTTTCCCTGAAGTTAAATTTACCCAGATAAAATGGATTTTTGCAGGAAAAATGTTGTTACTGAGGACATAAGCAAGCTCTTTGTAAGAAGGCATGCCAATACTTGATCACAATAAATGTACAAGTTGGTGGTATATTGTAATGTTACCATTGTCAAGTCAGTTTAGAAACACTTTGAATTTAAGGATCGTTCCTGTAAGACCTTATGAATATTGTCCTAAAATGTAACCAATTTGTTTCTAAGTTTTTGTCTGTTAAATTGAATGCTAAAATTTGGTGTGACAGATAGTCAATACATTTGCACTTGCTGATCAAATTTTAGCGTACGTTTTAATGCATTAATTGTGTACCGTACTGTACAGTTCCTTTCTATTGAAGTCGAATAAGCATCTATTGAGGTGATTATTTCTAACCGTAAAAATAATCAAAGATTGTCTTCATTTCTTTTGTTTCAATTTTTCCCAAAGTCGTTTGTTTCTTTTGCCATTGAAGAGTAACTGTGGTGGGATAATAGTTCCATTGCCGCTGTTTGGGATATGCTGCAGAAACCTGAGCCTGGCAGGTAGATGCCTTGTAATTTAATACTCGTGTTTGGTGAACTTACGACTGATCGAGGTCGGTTTCAGCTTGATTTGTAACCTATGGTCTTAAATAAAAGTTCTATTTCGAGAGTTTGTGTGAAATGCACAACAAATTTGAGCATATTACAAGGAGAAAAGGAGTTACAGGTGAAGCTTAATATTAATCATGAAATTTACAAGAAGAAAGTGAAACATAGTGATCTAGAATACAAGCATAGAAAGAATTGCGGTGCCTTGTGAATGTCATACCTCAAAGCTGTTATTGTCATTATATCCACTTGTATCACTTGATGGCTCAAACGGGAGCTAAGAATAATGTTATCTATCATAAATGGTGTTAGAACATGGTTGGGTGGAAGATTATGATACATCAAATTCGGTGAGTTCCATGTTCTTGCATTTGCTTAGACTACTCAGAGTTGAAAGTACACTGCACGTTATTCTGAAATACTTCATAAATGTTGTAAAAATAAATTTTGATATTAATTTGTTGGGAGGATTTGATGAATCTGAAACGAACTAAATAAAATAAAATTTAGGATAGAAATTTACGAGAGGAAAATTGCACTTTAAAAACTCAACTTCTATTATTGAAATTTTTTGTGATGATAAAATACTACAAATAAGCGGCTTTTTTATACTACATTTGGTACATAAAAATTAATTGTTAATACATGGATTTAAACACTCATTAAAATTCTTGAATACAATAATAAAAATAAATTCATTTATAATAACTCTAAATTATGTAATTCAAGATTTATTGAGTCTATATTAATGGCTCACATTTTTTTTTTAATTCTCATTCTTCTACTTATTTTCAACCACACATTCTTCAATAAAATAATATTTTCCATCACATCAATAAGCTTTCCTTCTGTTTTAAACACACATTCCCCATCAAATCAACCAAAAAATGCATTCTTTTAAAAATAATGTGCACCAAACGGGGGCTAAATGAGAATTAATAACACAAAATTTATACATGACAAAAAAAAAATTAGTATTTATTACATATTGAAAAGCGAAAAAGTAAGGTATTATTGAAATAAATAAATTGTATTGTGGTTAAAATCGTTTAAAAAATGATTCTCACTATGTGATATTCAATATATTATAAGTTTAATTGAACATATTATATTGTTTCATCTAAGACGACTGGTGCTGAATAGTATTACTCGTTTCATCAGCATGAAAGAGTCCATGCTGCAGCTAGCATAATTTGAACTTGTTTCATGCCAATTCTGGTCCTGTGGGAAGTGGTTCATAGCCATCGTGGTGCTTGACGTTTTCAGCGTTACTGGAAGTCATAATGGGAATGCATTTCAGGACAACAGCGACGAGCAAACTTGCAGCTCCAATCAATATGCTAACACCCCACAACTCAAGACTCAATGGCACTGTATCTGCAACTGTGCCTAAAAATTCTACGATAACTATTTGGAGAGCAACGGTGGAGACCATGATGACCATGAAAATCCAGCTGCTGAGCATGCCCCGGAAAACATTTATCTTCTCCATGTCACGGCTGTTTATTTCGTTAAAAACCTGGTATTTGTCGAAGGAAAGTTCATCAGAGTTTCCCGGCATACTTAGGCCAGAATGCAGATGTAAATAAGGTACTTTTACATGTCCTTTTAATAGACGCCATATTTTAAATCAAAGAAGACGAGAAATGCTTTTAGCTTGATTGAATTTTTAGCACTTTAGAAGACACTTTTTGCAGTATGTGATTTGAAGTCAAATGAAAAACAAAAAAAAACAAGAATGTATTTAGTCTTGAGGGAAAAAAAGGGATCTGGTTCTCGAATTACCTGGCAAAACACAAAGGTATTGAATATCAAGGTGTTAAGAGTAGAAGTAGAATCTACTCCATTGAGCTTCAAGAGCCGCTTTCCTTCAAAAGAGAGTATCCCAAGAGCGGCCAATTGGTACAAACTCTGGCCAATAATATTTCTCCACATAACCCTTGTAATGAAATGAGCATTCCTCCCAACAGGAGGTCTCTTCATCAATCCATCATGTGGAGGTTCTGTAGCAAGAGCTAATGCACCAAGAGTGTCCATTATCATGTTCACCCATAGTAGCTGCACAGCGGTGAGGGGCGCAGAACCTGAAGTTGTGCAGTAAAAAAATTTCAGTCATCAATAATGCATAGATTTATAAATAAACTGTTTGGTTTATTTGTGCGTAAAGGCTAGCTACCTGAGATGCATGCAGAAACAAAATTTGTTATGAGAGCAACGACATTTACTGTCAGCTGGAACTGTACAAACTTTTGAATGTTGATATAAACTGATCGACCCCATTTGGCAACATTCACTATGGTCTTAAAATTATCATCCATTATCACCACATCTGCACTTTCTTTAGCAACCTGTGTGCATCAAAGAACTCTCCACCATTAAGGCGATGGGAGGACAAATAAATAAAGCATCTTATTCTACTGAATACTCCATACACAGGAGACTCACATAGTGTTAGAAACTAGAATGAAACATATATGAAGAGACATTCTTGTTTGAACAGGCAGATTCAAATTTTCTATTTACTCTGAGAGAAGAAACATAGAAATGGATATATTTAAAGATTTTACACTAATTCCATGCATGAATTTGAAAAGGATTCTTGTCTACTTGTTAATGGTGGTTGAAGATTCATGAATTAATTTTCCATGATATTAGACGAACCTCGGTTCCTGCTATACCCATAGCAAGTCCAATATCTGCCTCATGAAGAGCAGGAGCGTCATTAGTTCCATCGCCGGTCACAGCCACCACTTCTTTCAATTCTTTCCTCAACATAGTTACTAATTTGTGTTTATCCAAAGGCAAAGATCTCGCCATAACCTAAAAAATAAATAATTCGAGAAATTAAAAGCTATTTTACTCAATTCAACGTCTAAATCCTTTTCAGGCCAGTATCATACCTGCAGTTTAGGTATTATCTCCTTCATTTCCTGGGTACTTTTATTGCGAAAATCTTTCCCTTCTATAGCTATACCATCGTCAGTCAAGATGCCACATTCTTTAGCTATGGCCTTGGCTGTATTTATGTTATCTCCTGTTACCATTCGCACTGTAATTCCAGCAGCTAAGCAAGTCTGGACAGCTTCTTTTACGCCTGGTCGAACTGGATCCTTAATTCCAACTACTGCTACAAGTGTATAGTTGTTATCAGGAATAGAATCATCAGACGTGTTTTCCATATCCTTAAAAGCCAAACAAAGTGTTCTCAGAGCTTTGCACGCAAAACCATCAATGACATTCGCAATGTTCTTTCTTTGCTCATCAGATAAAGATACTGATTCTCCATCCTTCCCAACAATTTTGTCACACATGCCAAGAATAATTTCAGATGCACCTTTAACAAAGGCTCGAAGCTCACCACCTGGAAGAGCCACCAGCACAGACATCTTTTTCTTTACTGAATTAAAAGGTTCTACTTTTATTGTTTTGCACTCCTTTTTTTGAGCATCGAAGTCCTTCTGAAATAGCAAGCCGAACTCCAGCATAGCTGTCTCAGTTGGAGAACCTAATATTTCCGTCTTACCGTCTTGACCTTTCACCACTTCGGAGCTTGTGTTTAGAAATATGCCATGGACTAGAACTGTTGTCACTTTTTCTGGTAAAGAAGACTTCAATGCATTTCCCAGCCCGTTACTTTCTACAGTTTTGGCTTCTCCACATATCCAAATTTGTGTCACCACCATGTGATTTGTAGTCAATGTGCCTGTTTTATCCGTGCAAATGCAACTAACCGAACCCATAGTTTCACAAGCAGAGAGATGCCTCACTAACGCCCTATCATTCATTAATTTCTTCATTGCAAAGGCAAGACTTAGTGTTACTGCCAATGGCAGCCCTTCCGGTACAGCAACTACAAGTATAGTTACTGCAATTGCAAAGAAATTCAGAAGACTCAGCGCATCATCCATAGCCCATTTTGTGATCCCACCCTGCTTTGTTGCTAAAAACCGTGCAGTGAGCACCAAAAATGTCAGCACAGCAAAAGCCAAACCAATTTTCCCGATAATGGTTGCCACTCCATTTAGCTTCACCTGCAATGGCGTCTCGTCATTTCCTCCTTCACTTAGAGTGACCATCAATCGCCCCCATTCTGTCCTCATACCAACTGAAGTCACAAGCATTTTTCCTGAACCGTCTTGCACTTTTGTACCAGACAGAAGAAAAGGTCTCCCTTTCTCAATATTTACTGCCTCACTCTCACCTGACAAGCTTGACTCATCAATTGACAAGCTGTAACCTGATATGAAAAGCCCATCTGCCGGAACTTGATCTCCTATGGACAGGTGAACAATGTCACCTACCACCAAATCATAAATAGAAACTTTCTGTCTGTTCCTATTTCTCGTGACATGAACACGTATATTTCGTTTTTCTTTATCGAGGTCCCTGAATTGCAAGGATTGCTTGTAGTCACTAATGGCAGTGACTAACACCACTAAGAAAATGCACAGAATTATTCCAAGCCCATCATACATGCCTTTTGGCCACCCTTCTGTGGCAATGCCAACGCCTATAGAGATTACGGCACACACCATTAAGATGATCAGAGTAAGATCTTGTAGGGTATCCCACACAAACATAAAGAAGGGCCTTGAAGGTTTCTCAACAAATCGATTCAAGCCATAGATTCTTTGCCTGTTAGAAATTTCACTCGGGCATACTCCTTCTTCTAGTGAAACAGATAATTTTCTTGCTAATCCTTCCAATCCTAAATGAGATTCCAACCGCTTGAGATCATGTGAACGAACAATTGATGCAAGGTCATCTGGATCAATTCTGAAACCAGCTTGCCTAACCTCCTCGGAGATCTGGCACTTATCTGCTGCTCGACTGGCGGCTTTAGTATAGTATGCAAGAAACACATGTGAGAAAGAAAAACAGGGAAAATGAGTAGTAGCAGTATGTTTCGTGCTAAAATCATACCATCAATGAAATGCAGCGCTGCTTTTTGCACGTATAAAGCTATTCGTATCTTCTCCTGGAAAAAAGAATGTCAAATTACAATTAAGCTAAAGAAAATAAAATTCAAAAGTTCCATGGCACAAAACAGTCCAACCATATTATTTGAAAATATAAATCAATGCTATGACAAGATCCACCATGATCTTAAAGGCTGCAATACTAAGAAAATAATAAACTTACTTCAAAGACTAGAAATGAAAGACGAAAGGTACTCATACCCATATTTGAAATCCAGTTTCTTGGGCCTTAATGATTAATTTTTTTTTTATTTCTTAGAAAATAATAACAAAAATAAGAAATAGTTGGGAAATACCTTTTTTGCATGGTTTGGCTCGACTTGTCCCAAGGAAAAAATCCTACATTGAGCCATAGCATAGTCGAGCCAGGCCGAATGACCTATATAGATTAAGTTAAAGATGCATGCTAACGTTAATGCTCAAGTTTCTCATAAATACGTTCTCTAAACCCTGAACACTAAACTTTAACGCTTATACAAGTAACTCTTTGTAGTTTGACGATCTATTTGTATTTCATTAGTCCATGTTTAAATTATTATTTTTCTCTCACATATTAAAATAAATTAGAATAATGTTATGTGAGTATTAATCGCTAGTTTATATAGCGCATGAGCGTCGCTAAATTTAATGTCATGGTGGGCCTTCATTTCTTTTATAGATGATCGACCGGGCTGGCCGGTCGAAGAATTTGGGCAATGGCAAACCAACTCATTTTACCCCCATGAAATTTTAATGGAATAATAAAGTCTTTAAAGATGATAACAAATCTTCAATTAAGATCTATAAATTACATATATGAAATTCAAATAGAATTCGAAGTTATAAAAATTGAATAATTATGATCATAAATAAAATTAATTATTTTATGAGAATAATTATGATCATAAATAAAATTAACGACTTGTTTGAGTTCCATTTTTTCCAAAAATGGATTTTGTAACAGTGTTATGACAGAGAATGAATGATTAAAAAATAATGAAAAATTTTGGATTTGCATATAATATTATTTTATTGAAAAATGTATTATTGAAATGTGGTCAAATCAGTGTTTCACAATACATTTTAATGGAAAAAAAAGGACTCAAACAAAGGCTAAAAGAGTTTGAAAAAGAAATAAAATCCAAAATGACATAGAATCACATCAATATGTTTAAAAGCGAATAATTAAGAACACGTTAGGGAGTGTTTGACCAACTTAAAAGAAGAAGAAAAAGGGTGAAGATTCTATGTAAAAAATCATTTTTCTTTACGCTTAACCTTATTCCCTTTCCACTCCACGAAATGAGATCTTCCATCCAATTCCCAAGTGATGCTTCCCAGAAACAAGTTTTTATTCTAACCATTGGTACCCGCATAGCGATTCTTAACACCGTCTGAGATATCGGGTTCAATTATATAGGTCTAATATTGTATACGGAACATGCATACATGCCATTGCTTCATCACAAACTTTTCCCAATTACCAAGATACCCGAAAACTATGTTTTCAATTATATGATACGCATAGTATCCATAATGACATGAAGAGCCCCGTTTGGTAAAGATTAAAATCGGATTAAAATTGAAAAATTAGTCATTATTGTTGACTTTTATTAGATGATTCGGACCCAAGCTATATTTTCAATTTTAATTGGATTTTAATCGGTATCAAACGGGCCCGAAATAAATCGAGTAAACCTTGCTAGCATCTCCGTGAGCAATATTATAGCGTACGACAAAACTTTGTTACATCATATGACAATGTCGTACCACGGAAAAACGCATAAACTGCGGCCTAACCTGGATCATGATAACACAGAACCAAAAACGACCGCCGGATAGAGACCTAAATAGGTGATATCATCGTAGACTTTGACTTGTTGGCTGCTTGATCTGATAATGAAGTCGTTCTTTTGCTCATGTTGTAGCTTAAAAGTTTCAAACGAACTTAAATTTGAGAAGGGTTTTTTCTTTTCTGGGATTTGAAGGGTCCTATTCATGTAAATGGCATTTCGTTGATTTATAATTCCTAGAGGAAATCTGACCGTGGGAAGGGCAGAAATGTTTGAAGAAAAGCCATCGGGAAATATCCAAGAAATTTCCGGGTTTTGGAATTATTACACGGTTTTCAATGCTGAATATCACAATCAACGCGGCAATAGTAGAAACATTCCAATTAGATCTGACCAGGCAAGAAGATGGTAATTGACTCTACATTTACCAGTACATTGCGAGCCTTAATTCGTGGGTTGTATCAGAAGAATATGAACAGGAAGGAATTCAGTAATATTGCCAACATATAAAGAAGAGACTGTAGTTCGTATATAACAAAGAATGCAATAGAAATAAGTATACGAAACCTGGATTTTCTGGCGTTTGCGTTCGACTTTGGCACGTTTAGCAAGATCAGCCACCATTCGGAACCTCCGGCGAGGGTTTTTGACCAACCAAACAGCAGATCTCCATCTCTTTAATGCTTCTTCAGACGGTCTCTTATGGTCTACGTCAAAGTTCTCTCTCAAGTACTTCTCCATGTATGTACTTTAAAGAATTATCGAAGTAAAATTCAAGAAAAAGAAGCAATTTGCATGGATATTGTGCAAGTAATGAGGATATATTTTCATGAATTTGATTACAAGGAAAGTTTCAAAATCTCCATCGAAATAGGTGGGAAGGAAGAGAAATATTTGCTAATTTGTTATCATTTCCAAACTGAGAGAAAATGTAAACGAAAGCTTTGGAGTAATAGTAGTACATAAACGAGAACGTGCAAGGTTTTCATATAACGATCGGACATGAAATATATAGTAAAAAAATCAAAATTACCCAAGCTCGTACGTCAAAGTGCAAACGATAGATTGTTCATAATTAGGGGGTAGCAAAAAGTCCAGATAGCCCATTGGCCATTGACGTGGTCGATATGAGAACATGCATGCGATGTTTCGTATAACGATTGGACATAAACTATTTGTTTAAAAGTCCAATTACACAATGCTTGACATTTTCATTAAGAACCGACACATTAAGTCACTTTCTAATATAGAACGTCCCTAATACAAATTTAACATAACAAAAAGTAAATCTAATTGCTAAATATTGGTTTAATAATTCTTATAATCATATTGTAACCTTGGGAAAAAAAGAATATTATAATTGAAAAACTAAAATTACGCAACATGAGACATTTTATTAGAAAGTAACAACGAATGTTACTTTTCAAATGAATAACCTTAATTATTTTTGACACGACAAAACATCTATGTATTTGTCATATTTTTTTCATTTGCCATCATAATGGATGAAGACGTTGATACATGTTATTGTAAAAATGACACAATCATATTACGCGGTGTAACTTTTTTTTTATTAAAAAAGTGCATGTTATGTTAGTTTCAAGTGTAAAATCTTAATCCATATCCAACAAAAATGTAGGGAGTAAGATCTAAATATCACTTACAATTTTATTTTATTTTTAAATAAGATCATTGCAAGCTTAAGCAAAAATCTCCTATTAAAAAAAAAATTAAATTACGCTGTGTGTGGCCTTTTAATTAAAAAATGTCACTTCATATCACTTTCTAATGCCGAAAAAATATTATCACATAAAAGAAAAAAGAAATTAATACCGAAATTTGAACATATACACTTTCGAATAGGGCTGGACAAAAGTCCCGAATCGAGCGGTTCTTCATAAGTTAAATACCCGAATGGGTACCCGAATCGAGAACCGATGGGTTTGTGTCGGGTCTCGAGTTTAGACCAAGAATCGAAGAACCAAATAAGAACTGAAACTAAATAATTTTTTATTTTTTTTTATTGAATTAATTAAATTATTTTATTTTTTCTAAATAAATTAACAACTTAACTAAATAACTCAGATCGTTTCATAATTTTAATTTTAAAGCCCAAATCATTTTAAAGCCTGTTAGCCCATTTTAAAGACAAGAAACAATGGAGTTTAGGATCCATTTGCAGTTTTTGTGAAGAATATGGACCTCCTCATAATTATATCTTAATAATTGATATGACTACATGAATTTGAATTTGCTCATTAAATTTAAAGCCTTCAAATGAGATAAAATTCTAAGACCATTTCTCTCTCCTGAAACCCTAAACAATTTCCATTTTCCACAGCCACGCCGGTGCAGCACTTCTAAATTAGGTACCCATTTATGCATCTATTTAAGAACTATACAAATTTTGATTTTATAACTGTGTTCAAGCAGTTGATGATTAAATTAAATAGTTTGTGATTTATATTTCATTTTCTTTATGCAGACAGACTGATTGAAGTAAATAAATTATTGATATGGATTACCGACATTTTAATATTAATATCTACTTTATGTTAGTTGTATGCATTGAATTAATGTTATTCGACAGCTAGTCATTTATATATTTTTGAATTGTGCTACGTTAATTTGTAAAAGTTACGAATGAAATGTCATTAGTTATATTCATGTAGTGTTGCTGTAAATATTAAAAAAATTAATTATGGTACGGAACCGAACCGAAAGGAACCGAACCCGAACGGTTCCTTAATTATATTTGGACCCGACGATTCCATTTATTAAATACCCGAAAATTTTGAAATCGAACATACCCGAATCGAATCGACCCACGACCAGCCCTACTTTCAAATACAAAATTTTAATTTTTTTTAGTGAGTTATAAATTCTCTCTTTTTACATCCTCTAATTTTTCTGATTTGGTGATGATTGGAATTGTAGTCTTTGAGAAGATGAAGTTGGTGTCAAAACTGTCAATTTTAGTTAAATTGAGTAATTGGAATGACATTACTAATTTGGGAATGAGATTTTGGTGCAATTGTGTACCGAGACAGTGCCTTTTTTTTTTTTTTTTT
>CAIGRQ010346210.1:0-17589 GCA_903798375.1 Fraxinus sp. D2006-0159 | reverse complement strand
GTGGAAATAATTAATGATTGAAAACCTTGGAACTGGTCCTCCGGATACAGGAATTTGACTTTTCTTGGAGTAGAACTTGGTGCAATATTTAAATTTCAGCAACATAGAAATTTGTAATCTTCCCTATGTGATGAATTGGAAGAGCATCATAGTATGATACAAGACAAAAATGGGATTTATAAACTCCCTTCCATGGAAAAAATCTTAAAAATCTAATGGCATCATGCTTACCTAACAAATATAGGTCACATATGTTTCTCAAGACTAGATATTGTCATGGAGGTGAATATAGTTCCCAGTATCCTCTCTCGTGCATATTTTTGAGCATGATGCAAGCTATGGGAACATGGAAAAAGATTTTACTATCGATAATTCACACGGAGAAGTACCACCCAAGTTTCTCACCAATCCCTCTCTCTCTTGGTTCCCTCCTATAGTCCATCTCTCTCTTTTTCAAGCGAGATTCTCTCTTTAGCATTTTGTATTAATACCTGAGTTCTAAATGTGGCAAATATGTAATAAATTACACCAACTAAATCCGAACACACCCCGTAGTTATGCTGAGGTCATGTCGTTTGTTTAGTTAAATTACATTGTACAAGTCTGCAAGAAATATTGACTTCACAACAGCAAATTAGGCGACTCAGTTTTTCATTCGTTGTGTTTTTTGTTTCCAGGTCTTCGAACTCCTTCGTGAGCAACTGTGGTACAGACCCAACTCTGGTATATATATCAAGCTAATTGTCATGCTTGGAAAATGTAAGCAACCTGAGAAAGCTCATTCCTTATTTCTGGATATGATTGACGAAGGCTGCAGTGTGAACCATGAAGCATACACTGCTCTTTTGTCTGCCTACAGTCGAAGTGGTCTTTTCGACAAAGCATTTTCTATCCTTGAACAAATGAAGAACAGTCATGACTGTCGACCTGATGTCTTCACATACTCAATCATCATAAAGTCTTGCCTGCAGGTTTATGACTTTGACGGAGTGCGTGATTTGCTTTCTGACATGGCAGTTCAGGGAATCAAGCCCAACACAATCACATACAATACTCTCATCGATGCCTATGGAAAAGCAAAGCGGTTATTCTCCTTTCCTATATTAATTTCAATGTGAATGCCATGGAAAAATGGTGGAAATGATATGAATGAATTGTTAAAATGATTGTATGGTACCAAGATAGTACAAAAGAAAGACTCAATTGAATTGAAATTCTATTTTAGAAATTTTCAGTTTTGGGTAGTAAGGAGGAGGAGAGGCCCGCCCATCAGATTCACAATTCACTTCTATAGTTCCCAAGTCCCCAGAGTTCTGTTCGCTACTCGTTTCTTTGAAATTGTCACCTTTGTTCTTTGAAATATAATACTGTTTTCTTGGAATTTGGATGACATATTGTGTAATAGTAACTGAGGGAACTTGTTTACTGTCTTATTTTACTTACAGGTTCACAGAAATGGAATCCACTCTTGTACAAATGCTTCGGCTGCGAGAATGTGAACCCGATGCATGGACCATGAACTCCACCTTGCGAGCTTTTGGTGGCAGCGGGCAGATAGATATGATGGAAAAGTGCTATGAGAAATTTCAGAGTGCTGGGATTGAACCGAACATCAAGACGTTCAACATACTCTTAGATTCCTATGGGAAAACTGGATATTATGAGAAAATGAGTGCCGTGATGGAATATATGCAGAAATATCACTTCTCGTGGACACTGGTAACTTACAATATAGTCATAGACGCGTTTGGTAGGGCTGGGGATTTGAAACAGATGGAATTTTTGTTTCGGCTGATGCAGTCTGAGAGGATAAGACCTAATTACGTTACTCTTTGTTCACTTGTAAGAGCTTATGGGAATGCTGGGAAAGTTGAAAAAATTGAAGCTGTTCTTCGATACATCGATAATTCAGATGTTATGCTCGACATTGTGTTTTTCAACTGCTTAGTGGATGCTTATGGGATGATGGGATGCTATGCTAAGATGAAAGGGGTGCTTGAGATGATGGAGAGAGGAGGATGTAAGCCTGATAAGATTACTTATAGAACCATGATAAAAGCTTATTCAATAGGTGGAATGACCAGCCATGCCAAGGAATTCCAGAATAGACTCGCTTCACTATAAAATACTACACTTACCTTGGTATGCTTTCATCATGGGATTGGACATAGCTAGGACACTGGACAGCATTAGGAAAGAAAAAGATCAAATATTGTTCATCGAAGACTTTGATCCTGTTTAATAATGCGTATCAAACACGCCCTAAAGTACACAACAGATTAACATTTGTAAATTATCACCATTTTCTTATTTTTGTGCTATTAGAAATTTTTGGGGAGTTTTTAGAGGAAGGGCATTGTATTTTCCCAACTGAATCTGCGTGTAATTTTTGTTAATTATAAGCATCAGTTAGTGATTTATTCAAAACCTTCTATTTCGAAGTTTCAGTTTTAGAGTTGCATTTAGAATTTGAATATCATCATCCGAACTCTCATCGAGAATCATTAACAGCTTTTCCTAGGAAGTTTGGACTCTCCGTTTTTGATATTCAAAAGTGGATGAATTTTCTGTTTTCAATTTTACATCATCGCTTGTGGTGTGTGAAATGACTGATGTTTAGACTCAACACCACCTAGAGGTGGCAATATGTGTATAATGCTAAATTAAAAATAACAAACAATAATAAACAACAAGTCACATATTATTGTTTCTAGATAATTAAGTTTGATTAAATTAAATCCTGATTATCAATCATGCGATCAAAGCATAAAACTAAAATCAATACCAAATATGCTAACGAAGTAATACCCCTTGAAGAACTCTTTACATGGCTAAAAATCCTCGGTGCAAACCTTGGCAAAAGAATTTATTAGAAAAAATAACTTATAATTGATCCAAACACAATTAAACCTAAGTATACTCTGCCCACCTAACTTGTAAATTATCGAATAACTCTTCGATTGTGTCTCGTGTATTTTTCATAACTTCTGGACTTCATTTCCTCCATATGGACCACCAAGAACAAACATCATTATCCAATTAGAACTCCATCTGTCTTTTCCGAACTTCAGAACTCTGAAAGATTATTGGTAAATGATTAGTTTTTGGCGTTTGATCTTTTGTATTTGGATCTTGTAGTTGAGGCAAGAGATTTATGGAATATGTATTTTTTTTTCTTTGTAGGATGTTTTCTTTACCGAAATAAAGGCTCAACCAATTTACAGAGATGTTTGGCACGAACTATGGCTTGCGTTTATATAATATGGAGTGTTTGAGGTTGGTTGGATTGTAAAATCAGTTGAAAATCACAACCTAGGATTGGTTGAATAATACGCTTGCTCGAGCAAAAGTCTCACGGGTAGCGAGCGATCACACATCCGCTTGAGTGCTCATGGCCCGGACAGCGAGTGGTGGAGTTACTGTTAAACCCACTCGAGCGGTTTTGCATCGACTTTTTCTTCTTGTTTTGTTTTTTACTCCTTCAAAACATACTCCCAACCCCCGACTCTTTAACATTAATTACAACTTAATAAACTATGATTTTGAATATGGAACTAGCCAATACAATTTGAACGCTGTTGTTACTATTGGTACATTTATGCACAATTTGAAAAATGCTAGATGTACATCAAGGTCTACATCCCCTCACATGAAGGGGTCTATTCGAATAAAATATTCGAGTGAGCCCCTCACCCATGTGAGGGGAGTGTACACCGTGATGTACACCCCGATGTACCACTAGCAATGCTCGCACAATTTTATGGTATATAGTGTTAGATACTAACTGTGTAGCAGCACATCACATAAACTTTTAGCTTATGTTTGGGCTCCATTTTACAAAAAATGTTTTTTTCTTTCTTATTTTTAAACAAAACATATTCCAATAAAATAATATTGCACATTAACATAATTTTTATTTTTATTTTTAAACCACATATTCTCCAAAAAAATCATTATTTGAAAATATATTTCGTTTCCAAAATCTATTTTTAATGGAGCCCAAGGGCTTAGTTTTTATATTTTTTTCCTCATGTTGTACATTTTAATATGTTAAACAAACAATAAGACATAAGTGTGCATAGTTGCATCACATTAGGTAACTATCATAGTGATAGCTTTTTTTAAAAAATGACAAACTTTTATTATTTTTCTTGATCGCTTGTTTCTCTTGTCAATGTCCATGTTAGTAAAAAGAAAATATTGTAATACGTCGGGTTTTAAGTCTACTAATCGAAGAAAAAAGTGGAGCAAACAGAAGTGTTCATGAATTTGGGGAATTTGAGTGAAGTTGGAAGTCATGTATTGAAGAAAAAAAAACCGAAAATAATTGCTAAAGTGCCTCGACTGTTTTGAACTAAAAATGAAAGAGAGGAAAGGTAAATTGGGTTTGCAGTTGTTCATATGCAAGAAAAGATATAAAATGGTGGGAAGGAAAAAATTACCACCCACAAGTATTATTTGAAAAGTGAGTGATAAAAGTTCTATAATTTAAAATTTTATTAGCCGATTGATTTTTCATGTCCACGTAAGTAAGTGTGCTAAATCACTGTAACTTTTATCTTCTCTATCTCTCTCCTTAGATTTGTTGAATGTGACAATGATTTTTTATAACAAATTTTAACCTCATCGGAAGGGATGAAATGGAATTATGTTAGGGTATTTAGCACGTAACGTACCCAACCTTCACGATTATTGTTAAAAAAAGCGTTATTATCTTTCATTTTTTTGGATTTTTTTTACCCTTATTTACACATTTCATTGTGCAAAAGGTCATTTTTATTCATTTACTCAATTAAAAATTGTAAAATAACGAATATACTATTTTCTTTAAATAAAAAAAATTAATTGCAACCATAGTCCCAATTTAAAAAAAAGACGCAAATGAATTCAAAATAAATTATTAAAAAGGTAATTAGTACGTAATGTCCTACCTTTCACTATTTTAGCAGAAAACGTCGATACCTTTCATTTTTATTTTTATTTTGGCTTTTTCACCCGTAATTACTCAATTGATTGCGCAAACCATCATTACTATTCATTTTCATCTAATTTCTCAATAAAGAGTTGTGAAATGATGAATACACACTCATATTTAAATAAATGGTTAAATAATTAATTACAACCATAGTTTCAATTTATTTTTTTTTATTTTTTTTATAAAAAGTGCAAACGGTCCCAAATAAATTATTAAAAAATTTAAAATTATTTTTTTAAAAAAGTGCAAACGAGCCCCAAATAAATTATTATAAAATTAGAAATTAGTTTATTTTTTTTTAAAAAAATGCAAACGAGTCCCAAATAAATTATTAAAAAATTAAAAATTTATTTTTTTTAAAAAAAGTGCAAACGAGCCCCAAATAAATTATTATAAAATTAGAAATTAGTTTATTATTTTTTAAAAAAAAAGTGCTAACGAGGCCCAAATAAATTATTAAAAATTAGAAGTCTAAAAAATTAATTCTCTTTAATATAATAGGGTATATTCATCATTTCAAAGCTTTATATTGAGAAATTGTATGAAAATGGATAGAAATGATAGTTTGCTCAATCAAATGTGTAATTAATGTTGAAAATGCAAAAAATATAAAAATAAATGAAAGATATGGACGCTTTTCGCTAAAATAGTGAAAGATATGAACATTATATGCTAATTATCCTTTTAATAATTTCTTTGGGATTCATTTGGATTTTTTTTAAAAAAATTGAAACTATGATTGCAATTAATTTTTTTCTTTTTCCTTTTGTTTTATTTAAAGAAAATTTTATATTCGTCATTTCACAATTTTTAATTGAGAAAATAGATGAAAATAACCTTTTGCATAATGAAAGGTGGAAATAAGGGAATATGCAAAAAATGAAAGGTAAAATCGTTTTCCACAATAATAGTGAAATGTGGAGGCTTACGTGCTAATTACCCAATTATATTGTGTTATGTTGGATAAATATTAATTTTATCGTGCAATAATTTATATTCAAAATAATCTTTTTACAGTTAATAAACAATTGGATAGAATTCTGACTTGTAGAATGAACAAAATAAAACAAAATGATAATGGCTGATGCAAGAGTTCGATTATTTCTCCTTAAGACGATAATGCTCTGTGCTGGTACTGACGATCTTTTTGCACTCGTCTTCCAAAATACAACGATCTTAACTTGTAATGGTAGCACTACAAGTTACAACTTACTAATGTTACGATCTCTCTAAAACTGAAACACTTAAAATGCACAATATGGAATAATGCAGAACATAATGATTATATTTTCCAAGAGAGAAAATTGGGAAATATTTTGAAATGAATAAAATCCGGCATATGAGGACCTATTTATAGAAATTGAAAAGTTGTGTCCAAAAAGACCCAACAATCGAAAAGCAGTATCCTGAACAGACACAACCAATTTAGATAGAGCAGTCAACCGTCGATTCTAGAAGACGCCACATGTCGGACACAGAAAAAATCAGGAAATCAATAAATAAATATATTATTTACTTGGTCCAAGCCCACGACCCAAGATCTGTGCCTGTGCCAAGTCGATCGGTCGGACGGCTCGACCTACTAGCATGTAGGTTGTATCCCCTTCAAATACTATTAGTACCTTTTGGGGTTCAAATCCAAGTTCCAAACTTGAACAATATAAAGCGATTTCTACTATTCTAGTTTTCCTATATATGATTAGCATTTTTCAATTTCCTACCAACTTTTATTCCCAATTTATTTCAATTTTAAGTGGTAATCTTTTGGCATTAGTTTCTCATTCACCATAAATTGATTTTGAAAAAATAAATACATTACATGAATCTACTCGTGAAGTAGAATATACTTTGTTGAAGAAATCTTTTATCCAACTAACGAAACCCACTTAAATAAATTAATCAAAAGTTAGTCAAACAAACTAATTAATCTAATTTTCCCAACATGTTCATGAGGATGGTTTTCACCTCATCACTCGAGTTAGGGGAGCAAATATTTTTACTAAGCTTTTACAATTTTGAAGTTAAACAAAAGTCAATTGAAAAGATTGGTACATACTTCTTTTGTACCTAAGTATCTATTTTAGTTAATTTTATATTAAATTAATTATTAATTATTTTGTTTTAATATGATATCTACGATAGAAGTGATTTGCTTCAATTTATCTCTATGAATTTCTTATATGTTTCACCGTTTCTACAAAAATAAAAATAAGTACACGTGGTTTTGACTATGATTCTTTTATTGCCATTGTTACCATAGAGAGCATTTTTCTACTTTGTAATGACGATAAATTGATTCTGAGATAGAATTGAAGATTAATGTTTGACCTTTAGCTTATCTATGGGCCTGTTTGATTTGGAGGATTTTTCATGGAAATTGGAAATGAAATTTCATCTTTCCCAAAAAGTGTTGTTTGATAACTAAAATTTTTCATGAAATTCATTTTCTTGGTTTGGCTCACACAGTTATCTTTTCCTTGGTTATCCAGGTTACTTATTTATTTATTTATTCTGTTGGCAATGAAAACAAAATCTATGGACAATTGTCAAAAAAAAAAATTCTCATTAATGGACAATTTTCGTGAAAAACAAAGTTAAACAAACACCAAAGGATTCAAAATTTCAACATTTTTCAGGTGGAAAATTATACCAATCAAACACAAATAATTGAAAATTCTCAAGAAAACAATTCTAGGCAATTCAGTTCCCTAAAATTCATTTTCTTTCCACCCAAATTTCACTCTTGCAATCAAACGGACCCTAGTATATTAAATGTCACATCAAGTTAGAATCATTTTTTAGACGATTATAACCCTAATACAATTTAATTATTTCAAAAATATCTTATTTTCGTTTTTCAATATATATTTAATTTACAAACTATAATAAATATTATAATAAATACTCAATTAATTAACATTCACATTCATTTATTAATATTAATTAGAATTTCACATTCACATTCAGGTCCATGTCATGTTATTAATTTTCAATTAATTAATATTAATATTAACATTCATTTAATTAATATTAACTAAAATTTCAAATTCAATGATGCAGTTTATTATTCACGTCCATGTATACTAATTAACATTATTTTCACTTAATTGAAAATTAAATTATATTCATTTAATATAAATGATTTAACATTTATTGTGATGTATATATTTCTTGGTATTAATTCTAAATTAATTAATAGTCACATTAATTCATGTATCGTATTTGTCATTCATCTTCATTTATGCATTAAGTTATAATTCTAATACCCACATTAAAGTATGCATTTCACTATTTAAGTGTATGTATAATAATTAATATATATTTTTAGGGACTTTCATTTCTCTTATATTTAGATCAAAATGATAAATTAATGGTCAAATATTATATTTCAGACACTTATAAAGTATATTGAAAATGATATATTTGATAATATTCATAATGAGGTTGATCATTATACTGTGTTCGAAACGTAGTAAATCTAATTAGCGAACGACCATAAAATCTAATACTCGTAATTACCACGTTTCAAATTTTTTATATTGAATTATGTCCCCAACTTGTGTAATTCGAAGTGTCACTATAAACTTAGAGAGATGCAACTCAAACAGGGCCTCCCTGTCAGTAGCCCTGTTTGAGTAGCATTAGTGATAGATTTAGCACATATATCACCTCACTAGCAAAATGGAGTATGACACACGGAAGAAACAAGAGAAATGTTGTTGGGACAGGGTAAGTGACACGAAAAAACAAACACATACACTTGGCATTTTCTCATTGACAGATAAATAAAAAATAAAGTAAACATTGCCAATCAAAAACTGCCACTTCAATCCCTGGAAAATGTTCCGTCATTTACCTTGTTTGTTTAGCTTTTCTGAAGAAAAAAGAGACTAGGTAACTTGTCAATTTGAGAACAATCGCATTCTTTATTTTTGGTGTCACGACTTGCTAATGATGCATCTGTTTGACAATAATGGAGAAAAAAAAGTTTTAAATAATGATTATTAAGAGAATATGCAGTTGAAAATGAGTGTAGAAAAAAGTTTGAAAATAATGGCAGTCAAACAGGGGCAATATATACTTGACCAAGGCAAAGTACCCCCAACGGTGGATTCAGCTCCCATTTTCTAAAACCTAAATACCATCCGATCGAGAAGAAGATGAATATAGACATTACGACATCGGCGAAATCAGAATATCTAGTTATAGATTGGAATTCTCCCTTTACGAAGACAGTGGCCAATTTCAACACCCTTGATTACCTCCGTCTCGCCACCACTATCGACGTCTCCGTCGTTGTTGGCTACCTCTCTGGTACTCTTACTAATCATTCCTCATTTTCGATTTGTAATTAATTGAGGATAATGAACACTGGAGGTCACCAACTTGGAGTAAAATTTATAGAACTCCATACTTTAAAAGTCTAGGCAGTAGAATTTTGTTTCTAAGAATAATTTATCGATTCCTTTCCATTTAGACTGTTGGAAATTAGATTCTAGCTACTCAAATTTTCTTCTTTTCCAAAATCACTTGTAAAGTTTCAATTTTGTTTATTGTTTTTCCTAAAAAACATGGGGCAATATATATAGTTTTGGAATAAAGCTATAAGTATAGGTTGGGCTTCACAGGTCTTTATAGGCATTTTGAATTTGGTGACGTGGCAGTTCATTGAATCAACCAGAGAGGAAAACAAAAAAGAAATAGAAAAGAAGGAGGGAAAAAGAATCATTTGGTCCAACCCGCGTGCTGCTCTCCAAAATTGGAGACCGTGAAATGCGGTACCGTGCTCTAACAACTCCAGTGCCATCCGACGGAATCACAAAAATGTGTTGTTGTCTCATTATCACGCGTAGCCCGACCATATAGCTTCAACCTCTGGTGTTGGAAAGACTTTAAAACTCCATAACCACGACTTGTTCCGGCTAAAATCGCGATTGCTCTGCCATATAGCTTACGCTTTCGGTGTTTTCTCATTTGAGACACATTGTGCATTTGGCCTGCAAAAATCTTACTCAATCCCGATTATATTTTCCCCTCCGGTGTTTGACCACGTGAGCCACATTCTTCTCATTTTCTTTAATGTTGTACTTTCCAATATCTACTACTTTGCAAGATTTGTGTTTTCAAGTATTAGTGTTGTACATTTTAAATTCCAATATTTGTTGCTTTGGAAGATATGTGTTTTCAAGGATTAGTGATTTGCACTTTTAATTTCCCATTATCCACTGCATTGAAAGATATGTGTTTTGAAAGATTTGTAAATAAACTTGTTATTTTGTTAGTGTATCCCTTCAATTGTTGTGAAGTTTTCATGTTATATTGAAATGACTATTTTGTATAAAATTGAAATTAGTTATTGTAGTGTAATTAATTTTTGTTTTGCTAAACATTATTGCTTATTTGGTTGTAGCAGAAGAAATTATGGAAGACTTGCATGATGATTTTTTAGTGGAGTCAAATGATGAGAACGTTACGGACAATATCAACATTGTCGAAGGGAAAGTGTTTGTAAGAGTGGTGTGATTGTGCTCGAGGTGGGTATGATGTTCAAGGATGGAAAATATTTTTGAGTTGTACAAGAGATATGTTTATGCTGTAAGTTTTCTAGTAAGATTAAAGGAATTCTAAAAAAGGGACGATGGAGTTCTGAGATATGTGACGTTAACATATAGCCCTAAAGGCCGAAGAAGCTATAATACAAGCGGTTCTTTGAAACCGCAACCAACAAATCAAATAGATCGTAAAGAAAGGATCTCTACAAGTCCACCTTGATCACAATCAAATAGTCATGGAAACTGGAGAATTAACACAGTCCACTTTGATCACAATCATAAAACAAGTCCTTCAAAGTCTAGGTTGTATCGTTGTAACCTAGAATTGAGTGCCAATGTGAAATAGAAGGTTGAGGAGAATGACATGATAGGAATTCTATTGCACAAAGATTATTACTCCGCATGTGGAAGTAGGGAGATATGGGAATATGGCTTGTATGTAAAATGATTGTCGAAACTATGTTGAACAAATGAAACGATTGCGACTTGGAGAAGGAGATGTCACCGCAATACAATCCTACTTTTCAAAGATGAAAGCACATCACTCAAGATTTTACTTCATTATAGACTTAGATGACGAGTCATGGCCTAAGAATGTATTTTGGGCAGATAACAAGTGGTACAAGGAATTCAACAATATTGTCTTATTTGATACCACTTACTTTATTTATAAGTACGACATGCCTTTCACCCCATTTGTTAGTGTAAATTATTACGAACAATCAACACTGCTTGATTGTGGTTTGTTATCGAATGAGGACACAATAGTTTAGTTTGGCTATTCAGAACATAACTTCAGTGTATGCATGATCATACTCTGCATTATTTATTGCTAATCAAGAAAAGGCTATGGAAAATGCAGTTCATATCATTTTTCTAAACATGAAGCATAGATGGTGTTTGTGACACATTTTGAAGAAGTCGCTAGAAAAGTTTGGCTACCACGTTGGTAAGGTTTCGATATTTTCGGCAATACATGGATTGGTATATGATTCGCGGGTGGCAGAAAAATTTAAGGAAGCTTGGAGAATGATAATTGCTACATATGACTTGCATAATAGTGATTGGTTGTTGGGTCTGTACGAGAACATAGATCATTTGATTACTCTTTGAAAACTAATTACGGGTAGGAATGTCCACAACACAACGAAGTAAGAGTGTGAATACGTTCTTCAATGGGTATGTGTATTTGAAGATCTCGTTGAAGCTATTCGTTGAACAATACGAAAAAATATTAAGGAATAAGGTTGAGAAGGAGTTTCAAACTGATTTCAGGTCCTTATCACAATGGTACATTGTGCAACAAATTATGAAATTGAAAAACAATTTCAATCCTTTTACACCATTTCAAAACTCAAGGAAGTTCAAGATGAGTTCACGGGGAAGGTTTATTGCGACCTGATATCCACTTCAGATGGATGTTGAGGGACTACGTACAAGGTATTAAAGGATGTCATATACTAACAATACAAAAAGAGAAACGATTTTTGTCTCATTTCAAAGAGAGGAATGTGAAATTATTTGCAGATGCCACTTGTCCAAGTTTCAGGGAATAATTTGCAGACATGCGACCACAGTCTTAATTCGTAATGACGTCACATCACTGTCGAAATGGTATATATTGTAAAGATGGATGAGAGATGTCAGTAAAGCACACGAGAGGGTGGCGGACTTTGCTACAGATGACGGGCGAACTCGTGCGACAATCGACTGGATAAAATCTCAAGCTAAAGATTTTATGATGAACAAGTCGACTAGTGGAAGTAATGCCCTTTCGCAGCATACTATTCAGTTAGCCTTTCAGCGTACTAATTTACAAGATGTTGCCATCGTGATTGTACTGGATCCTAAATCATCAAAGAGAAAGGGCGTGCCAAAGAAACATCGGAGAAAACACCCTTTGGATTCTGTTAACATCTCTATAAAAACGGAATCTAGAAACAAATTCTAATTTATTTCGATGTACATGCAGTCCACTTCAACATCAAGTAAAGTAGTAAGGCATTGGAAGAGACTGCAACCAACGTTCTCTCAACAACAACAATATTCACAACCAACGTTGTTCTTATATTCACAACTCTTGCTGGTTAGTTGTTGATTTTATTATTTTTTACTTTTTCAAAGGTTTATTTGCCTTTTTTTTATGTAAGGTGACGCCGAAAGTCATGTATTTACCCAACAATTGTCATCTTCCAATTTGATCCGTCCATCGTCTACAAATGTTATATTCAATTCTCAAGATGAACACATGTTTAAATCATTATAACTCAATATGAGTATTTCGTGCTTACGTATTAATGTTTCTATTGTACGTTAGGTCATTCGGTTCAGTACTATTACCTACATTTACCACATCAAGGTGGCATAGGATTCTGAACGGTTCAAATGGAGTTGAGTTTTGTTAAGGTGAAGACATGTAGGTTGTTATAGTTTACAACACGTTGATGCATGTCCCACTTTGCTTAACATGACCTATGCAATTCGACTGTCGCCATTAGTTAATCCACTAATGTTTATGGTTTTTTTTCCAGAAAATCCTGATATTATCTCGTATTATATATATATGTTTTTTTTTCACTTGCTTTTACTGGAATTTGTTTTGGAATCAGTTTTTCATTTGCTTATAATCTGTGAAAGTGCTAGATTTTGGAAACTTGGTTATATTTGTATAAGTGTTAGGTGAATGAATCTTTAGATGCTCAGGTTAAAAACATCACCAGTGAGCTTGAGAAGTCCCTCTAGGAGAGTCAGCGAGTTTACCACTGAGAAAGAGACCTTAGAAATCCAGGTTAAGATCCTTCTGAGTGATCTAGAATATTCTAAGTCTCATCTGCTTGCTTTCTCTAGTGGTTTCGAAAGGTTAGATAACATTTTAGAAATGGGAAAGTTGACCGGAAATAAGGGAGGTTTAGGTTTTAAGGCAAACAATACTAGTACTTCTAAGACCATGTTTGTCCCTGCCACTAATCAGCCCAAATATGTGCCTAACCTCGATCTTAATGATAAGGAATTTGTTAGATAGAGACCTATTAGACAGCGTATGACCTAGTAATAGACATCAATGTCTACATAACATTAGTCCTGGTTTTATCCCTACATGTTTTTACTGTGGTGAGTTAGGACACGTAAAGCCTAGGTGTCATCATTTTTTGAATAGAAATAGAAACCAAAATTTAAACAGAAATAAGAATCAAGAGTTTGTTGGTCAGATTGACTTTCTTACTAATCAGGTGAGTCAATTGACGAAGTTAATGGCTCGGATGAACAGGAATATTCATGTTACTAGGCAAATTTGGGTGAAGATTAGTGATATGAAAAATTTTGAAATAGATCACGGCGCTATTAAGGTAAGAGCATTTACATGCCTAACTGATTAGTTATTTTTGGTGCATCCCCGTACTTTATCATCGTGTGACATTGATTTATGTATGCATTATATTTGTTTATTTATTTTCTAGGTAGAAAAACTTATGCATATTTTTTGTTTATTTATTTTGTTTTGTGTGTTTGACATTTTTTGTATGCTTGGTGCATTCATGCTTTAAAATTTAAAAAAAAATGGAAATTTGAAATATAAAAATGTGGGAAAATGTTCTTTTACAACATAATATATAATATACTTGATTTTATTTGTTGTGATCAAGCATGAATAATCAATGAGCTATAACATAGTTTCCATTCCTGACTTAGGTTATTATGGAGTATTTAGTATATGTATCTTCATGTACTATATGTACTGCAAACACTATGATATTGTTAGTAGAACTTTGCCGTGTGTGTGAGATTTGGGATAACAATCACATATTAGTAATGTGACTTTGAACATGAACTGACCTTATGTATTAAACATAAGTTCAAGTTTATTCCTGGTATTGAGAAAAAAGTTAAAAATAAAAAAATAAAGATAGCTCAATATCTTATATTTTTTTCGGAGCCTATTTGACTTGAGCAATTAAGCCTGTAGGGTTTCTCATAACCTAATGTCTATGGTCAACTAACTTAGGTTAATAGGCCTAAAACTCGATGTAGGGGTCATTTTAGTCGCTTAATGAAGAAAAGACCGCACTTAACATGTGAGAAATAATAATGAGCTTAAAATATTGAAAGATGTGAACATAAAATATGCAAAAAGTCAGGGGGGAAAAAAGAAATTATCCATACAAAATTAGTTTTTCTTTATAGGTTCTAATGTGCTTTCAATGGTTTGACTTTCATTAGTAGAATATACTTATTGGCAGTGATATTTAACATGTCATTTCTCACAAAATTAAGGTTTGGAGTCCTATTTACAAAGTATTAGTAACACTTTATACATATATGTCACTTACACAATTTACTTCATATTAATTTGAACTGAGTATGTGGGAATGTTTACCGTACATTTCTTATACTTGTGCATACTAACAACAGCATTTTTGAGTTATTGTATGTTAAGGTAAAAAAAAATTCTCGGTCCATTCGTCATTTGTGACAAAAAGGGGGAGAGAATATTTACACATAAGGTGAAAGCTTGAAATTGAAATTGAATGCATTAGGTAAAAGCTTGAAATTGAAATTGAATGCATTGACATTTGCATTTTATGTCTAGGGGTCGTTGGGGAAGAGACACGTATACATTTTGCATACTGCATAAAAATATGTTGAGAGTTTGCAATAAGGGGGAGAATTGCCATTGCATTGCATTCCATATCATAAGTTGTTTGAATTTTGATATTTGTGATGTTAATGTCTCAGTTGGGGTTTTGATTGACATTAATGTCACGTTTCAAATTAGCATGTTTATTTACGATTAAGAACTTCAATTGTTACATTTCCTGTATCACATACTTTTACACTTGGTATTTGAGGTTTTGATTTCAGGAAACAAGTTTGACAAGGAATCCAAGAAACAATACGTGGGTAGTTTAATTTGATAGTTGATTTGACTTTATTTGTATAGTTTTGTACAGAATGCCAGAAGGGGAGATTGTTAGATTCAATCTTGTAATTGACAATTTTGTGAACAAAAATGACTAAATTGAACACGTGTAAAATTCAAGAAGTGAAGTGCAATTTTGTATAGTTGAGTTAGGTAGCCTAGGGTTTGAGTTTGAATTTAGAAACAAGGAAGAAGCGGCGCCATAATTTCGCTAGCCTCAAGCCTGGTCATTGCCCGAGCTACAAAAGCAGAACTATTGTCGCTCGCTTCTCGCCTAGGCGTCGTTCGAGCGACAGTGTTACGCGGCTAACTCTAGTTCGCGATTTTGGAGAGTTTTACACGCCCATATTACTCATGTATCTCTAACTATAAATACAGACGCTCTAGCACGAAAATAGGTGATTGTCTCATTGTGCTTCATTGGTATAACATATTTATATCATCATTTGAGGGACCCAAGAACGCAATTCATCAGTGGAATCATTCATATCATTCTTGAGATCCAACAACCAAGTTTTGGAAAAACGTCAAGGTTCGTGAATCCAAAACACCTGACTTCTTTAACACTTTGAGAAAGGTACTCTCTCGATCAGAGCATTGGAATGTAAGCAAAGGAAAAGTACAAGAATTGAAGATTCTTGGAAATCTACTTGGAAGAGACAATTGAAGAAGATTGGGAAGCTGGAAGGAGACAACATATCTTGAAAACTACATGAAATAGATCGAGAAGTCTATTGGAGTTGGCTAGACAACATCTAACTGTAGAAGATCATGAAGCTAGTGGGTACATCAGATCTTAGAAATTATGAGAATTATAACAGCGGGAACTAGTGTAATTTGCTAGGCTGAAAACATACTGTAATCCATATTGTCTATAGTGGAGGTAACTGGCTTGATCCCGGAGTTTTTACCCAGTTGGGGTTTCACCGTCATCATTTTGGTGTTCGTTATATATTGATTTCTTTATTACTGTGGTATTCAAACTTAGAAAAATTGACTTGTTTGATTAACCATCTAGAAACAATTAAAAGTGACTTGTTACTTTTGATTGATTAATTCCGCACATAGGGTCAAAACTAAAAAAAGATAATTAATAACCATTCGGTAACTTAGTATCCATTAATTTGGTAATCCGTGACTTTCACTATGTGTACACCATGGGCATCAATGTTTTCTGGGGCATTCTCCAAAGTAGTGCCCCCCTCACTTCTATAGTTGTGACAAACTACAACATTTCTTCCTCCCATACTGAGATGCAAAACAACCACACAAAACGAATATCAATAATACATGAACTAAGAAAATTCTCAAAACTTAAAATCACAACACCTACAGTATGCATATCATCTTAAAGAACTAGAACCATGCTCATAGTTCTTCTTAAACACTTCGCTGCAATAGAGAACGGAGCAAGAACACGCATATCTTCTTCTATCAATCTCACCAACTCTACTCCTTTCTAAGGCTCACTGCTGGAATTCTCAAACAAGCAAATTCTTGACTAAAAGCTTGTCTATTCACCAACTCTACCTCCTAAATAAATGACTATTCACACGGGAGTGTTAATTTGCAATTGGGCATCGATAATTATGTTATATACATTTAGGTCTAAGTTTTATAATAGAATTAACTCCCCCGTTACCTTTATAAACTTGAAGGAGATGTGTTCTTCCGTGGTAGTTTGGCACCGACCGGAAGAAGAGAAGTGTGTTGGTGGTTTCGCAGTAGGAAGAAGTGAACAACATGGCTTACTGTCTTTAAATCTCGGTTGGTATGTTTGGGTAATGTTTTTACAGTACCTTTTTCACTTGTTTGGCGTCGGTCAGAGGCGGAGATAAGTCGAGCTATTTTGTCTTGCCGTTGTGAACGAAGGCAATGGCTTCAGAGAAGGTGTCCGAGTTTCACGGGGTGCCTTTCTTCTTGACACTGGAAGGGATACCGTACAGCAGTAGTCTACTCCGCTAGACTATCTTTCGCCTTCTCTTAGTCATTTCGGGACGAAATAAAATTTAATTACAATTTGTAGAAAGCTTGCAAGATAAATTTGAGATGCATTGAAAGTAAATTGATAATTAATTGCTTGAAAGTTAGAAATTACAATTGATGAAATAGTATACTGAATAAGATAAAGCTAGACGAACAAT
>CAIGRQ010346201.1:4601-29691 GCA_903798375.1 Fraxinus sp. D2006-0159 | reverse complement strand
TACATGTGCAAAGAAAGCGCATTGCAACGTATCGATGTTAGAAAAAAGTTGATTAATAAAAAATTACACAGTAATTCCTCTCGAGAAATTAGGAAAAAATGGGGGTCGAAAGATTTGATCTGTCCGTCTTCGAACGTATAAGCACTTTGTACTTTCACCCTCAACTTTGTGGTGGCAGTTGAGTCGAGTGGCTCGTCGGCTCGGCTCGTACTGTAGCGGCTCACAAGCCGCTCGGGCTCATATTTGACGAGAGGCTCATCTAATTTTTATTTTTTTTTAATAGAAGGATAGTTTAAAAAAAATCAAAAATGGCGAGTCCGAGCCGAGCAGCTCGGCTTGACTCGGCTCGCTACAGTACGAGCTCGACGGCCGAGTCGAGCCGAGCAGAAGCTCGGCTCGTTTTATAACGAGCCACGAGCTCAAGCTCGTGTGCAACGAAACCCCTACCTCAACTCTTTAATCTAATTGTCGATATTTTGATTTAGTTTCTGGTTGATGAGAATTAAAATCAATTTTATTTTTTTTTATTTGGAAAAGAATTGATAAATGTTGATGAAATGTGTAGTGAAAAAGTTGTGGATCCCATAAAATATGTGGTTAAAACTAATTGTTAATTTTAATTTAGATACAAATAGTAGTGGGCATTTTTTTTTGGAACCAAATAGAACCGATCAGTTTGACTCTGATTCCTCTACTAAATGAGTCAATTTTGGGACTGGAGAACCAACAGTAAATTCGATTATCTCAAATTTCTATTTTTACTTGCATCGAGATGCACTAGATTTTTAAACACTAGTCTCCAAAACTATCTCACGTTAAAATTTTATTTTTCATACATTTCTTCTTATTTTGTTTAATGGTAATCGAAATTAAATAATTTTATAAATATTTTATAAATTCATTGTTTTAATGCACACAGTAGAAAAAAAAAATATTTTTAGTTTAATATTATATAATTTTTAAAATTTTTCATTTTTTTTAAAGTGGTCGGCCATCAAGAATCATCATCCTTAAAAATTACTAAAAATAGTTATTGTTATATGAATTTTCTTAAGAATTAATTTTCGATCAAGATTATCGTTTATGCCGTGTTTATTAATTTATTATTTTTTCACCTTTATAAATTGATCTTGAACTTTGGAGTGGATATTTGATAGTTACCTTGTTTAGAGATTGTTTGAACCTCATTTTTGGTTAAGAGTGCATTTTTAAATAGTAAACTGATATAAAATGTGTTGCTAAAAAATAAGGAAAAATTTTGGATTTGCGTTTAATATTATTTCATTGAAAAATGTGTGGTTGAAAAAAAAAAGATAAAAAGTATTTTGAAAATAATGGAAATTAAACAAGGGCTTAATAGATTTTTTTATTGTTAGATTAGAAGAATGATAAGTGGTTTCATATATTTTTGTCAATTTTCAATTGAGTTAATTTCACAAACTATCACTGAACTTATCTAAAAATTATAAAACGATCACTAAATTTTAAAACTTGTAGAAACAGTCATCGGAGTTTCATGCGCTTTCACAAACGATCACTGAAATTTTAATTTGTTTCACAAACAGTCACTGAAGGATCGTTATAATTTTAATTCAAGCTTAAAGGACCAAAACATGTGAACATAAAAACTTGACTACCTCAAGTGAAAATTTCTTTTAAATAATAATACACTATATTTTTATATGAANCAAACGATCACTGAAAATTTAATTTGTTTCACAAACAGTCACTGAAGGATCGTTATAATTTTAATTCAAGCTTAAAGGACCAAAACATGTGAACATAAAAACTTGACTACCTCAAGTGAAAATTTCTTTTAAATAATAATACACTATATTTTTATATGAACTAAAATAAATAAAAGTGCATTAAAAGCTATGAAATCTATGCGCGATCATACAAAAACATAGAAAAATGTTTATATTTCATATCTAAATTTATGGTCTTGTACGTATATAGGCGGAATGAGAATTAAAATATCACCTTTACAATTTCCATATAATTTACTCTAACGGTGACACTTAATAGCAAGAAATTTGCACTTGAGGTGGTCAAACTTCTATATCCACGTGTTTTGGTCCTTTAAGTTCGAATTAAAATCATAACGATTTTTTATTGACCGTTTGTGAAACAAATTAAAACTTTAGTGACCGTTTGTGAAAGCGCATGAAATTTTAGTGACTGTTTATGTAAGTTTTAAACTTTAATGACCGTTTTATAATTTTTAGGTAAGTTCGGTGACCGTTTGTGTTTCTTAACCCATTTTCAATTTAACAAGGAGTTTTATGCTTTACTTTTATAATTTTTATTGAATAAAAAGGATTGGATCAGATCGAATCAGAACCAGTTGGTTCGGTTTCAATTCAATTCTATAATTAGATAAGAACCAATGGTTCCATTTTTAAGATTCTCATTGATATTCGATTCTATTTTCTTTAAATTCGGACCGAACTAGACCGCACCTACTCTTAGATATAGGATGTGTTTGAGCCACATTATCTTGGAAGAATGCATTCTAAAATAGTAGATTGATGCAGAATATGTGGTTAAAAAAGAAAGAAAAAATTATTGATGAGATGAAAAATATTATTTTATTGAAGAATGTGTAGTTAAAAATGAGTAGAAGAATAAAAATGAAAATTTGAGTGTGTACCAATCAAGGGCATAAATCTAAATTTTAATTCATTTTAACTTAAATAAATAATTTAATTTCAATTCCTACAAAATAGGGATAACTTTTTTCAGTACAAGAATTGTCCATCAACTCCAAAGTCAAAAGAATGGTTGAGAAGTTGGGAAGAGAGATACAACTTTTGCTGCCATGACAGCTTTACAGCTGTTTAGCAGGAGGGAAAAAAAAAAGAGTGGAAGAAATAAAGAAAATTCATGTGCTTTCTTTATGATAAAACAAAAAAATTAACAAGCAAAAAAGAAGAAAGATACCAAGTCAAAATTACAAAGTTTAAATTCAACAATTATTTGGTGGGACTCAGCCATGTTATGATATTTCATTGTTTTGAGACTTGGGACCTTAGACTACAACCCCCACACCCATACATGTAGTTTCTTTTGCAATAAAAGGCCAGTTCTAATGTAACTCCAAAAAAATGTAAAGAATCGAAAATGAACTAACTTCACGATTAAGAGAATGCTTGTTTGAAAAAGTAAATCGGTAAAATTAGTTTCGATTCACTTGGACTTTCACTAAACTAACGTATTCATGCACTGTTTAATAGGGGTTTAATTTTCAATTTTTCCATATAATGAAATCGAATTTGAGATAGTTTTGATCAAACAAATCAGTCGGTCTAATCTAATTCTTAGAGCACGGGTCTAGATGTTGATCATTCATTTTCCTCGGAATTCTCCGATCGAGGACTTGAGGGGCTTATCATTGTGGTATTTTCTCAAAGTGTAAATGAAAAGGAGTGACCATCTTTTGAAATGCCTTCACATTTCTCAATCTTGTTTTTATAAAGAATTGTGTCATAATATTATGAATTAATTACGCAACAAAACATTTCAAGATTGTTAAGAGTTGATTTATTTTGAACTTCATGGTAGAATACATAACTTCACGAAACTGTTAAAAGTTAAATTAATGAAGTTGCCCTCGTTTTTTTTTTACATAGGAACCCGCAGCCGCTATCCGTGAATGTTCACTGGGTAAATCTCGCTCCATGTGCAGTAATCCGCAAATCACACAGGAGAAATAAATCGCACTAGGCAAGCTCGGTGCAACAAACTCGATCGAGGAAGTGTTGACAGGTGATTCGAACTCGTAACTTTCGATCTCCGCGTTCACCTACTCCACAAAATTCAGTTTTCCTCAAAATCATTTTCAATCTTACACTTTGCATCACTTAAAATCTCATAAAAATTTAAATTTATTAATATTAAATAGATTCATACTATGTTATGATTGATTGATTTGAGTTTTTCTAATGCATCCCAATATCAAAAATCGTGATTATCTCTCCATTTTTCTATCTTCTTTGCTTGACCTTAAAGCAAAGGTACAAAAGTAGGACAAAAGAGATCGTCCACAAACTCAAAGATTGTGTCCCCCAAACTCAAATCATATAACCTTTTAACTCTTTGTAATCATGGATGTCTCCATTCAATTTCTCTTTTTATTTTTTTTCGTTCTTTTTTCCCTCTATCCAAGGAGTATTACTTTTCTTTTTATCGATATGGAAAGACGTAATACTCGATAGGTTTGCAAGTGAGCATGACGTCCCGAAAAAAATTGTTTCAAGCCCGTGACTAACATTTCATGTCAAAATTCGTACTTTGACAATTTATCATGAAAGTTCCCTCCATCATAGTAACAACACTACTATTAGTGTTTCTAGCGCACAACAATTGAAAAGTCGTTGCTCGATGACTTCATTAGGTCATCCAATATATAATTAATGACATGTTTATACTATACTAAGCTAAACATATTGAACATGATTCGAGATAAAAAGAAATTAAAATATTATTTATTTTCACATATTTTAATTTAAAATGTATATTTCTTACTTAGTTATCGAAATGAGTGGGAACATTAGTAAAATGAAATCGATCCATTCTTAAATAGGAAAAAAATAAAATAAAAGGAAATAATAGGCATTTCAAGAAACTTATAATTGCAAAAGCAATTATTGCTGGGATCATTTGGTTTCCCATTTGACTATGTTATGGCATTGACTGGGAAAGAGAGAAATCAATCACTTCCTTTTACGAAAATAAATTTTATAATATATTTAACTAGTTCAATTATAAACTAAAATTGAAAAATAAACAAGTAAATAATTAACTCGAGTCCTAGACGTCATGTTTTTTTTTTCTTTTCTAGCTCTTTCTCAAGGTTTTTTTCCCCCCCTTCTAGAACATTCTTATTTTTAATTTTATTTCGCCTCTTCATTTGCAGGTCATATTATATACTACTCAAGGAGAACGAAATAAATTTTGCAAGTGGCAGCTAAGTTAGGTCTTTCCGTATCGGTCAACTAGAAATGAAAGTTATCAAGGAGCTAGATCAAGCCACCGTGATCGTCCTATACCTATGAAAGCTCGCCAACTAGCATTCAAACTCAAAAGAATAGCGAATTGATGGGGCCTCAACGATCCCCAGTGGCAATATTTAAAGCGCGACAGATCGAGTCAAATTGAGGAGCTTGTTGTGGATATGGTTTCTAATCCTTGAACCGAATGTCTCAGCTGGCGACTCTGGTCCCACTCCAAATCTCTTTGTGAGTATATTCATGTTAGTTAACCTATCTTACCTAAAAATTTAAATGGTTGGAGAAAAAGAAAATTATATTTATAAAGGTAATCACTCAACATAGCCAAACTGGCAAATGAGTGGTAGACATGCATGCATGCATGTGTTGAAACTTGAAACTTATGTGGTTACATTCAAAATCAGTAAAAGGACAGTGAAAAACAAAGTCAAAAGGGTTTGGAGTTTGGACTATGTAAGAAAGAGCAATCAATAGGGAATAGGTTTATAAGGTAATAATTATTAAATTACTGTCCATACAGATTACTGCATCTGGATTCTTAACCTTAAACTCAACGGTATAGGTACAAGGATTAGTAATGGCCCTCCAACGAGGTCAAACCCCCATACCCCACAGCCGACAGCTTTTGCAACTGGTTAACCACTTAGTTGAATTGCACCAGAGTATATCGCATCACCCCAAAATACTTAAATAATCCTACTTTGTTAGAAGAATTAGGCCCTATATTTAAATTAGCCCATGTTTGAAATCCATTTTTAGTAGAAATAATTTTTGAAATAGTGATTGATGTAAGAAATGTGTGGTGGAAAAGTGATGAAAAGTTTTTGATTTGTGTGTAATATTATTTTATTAGGAGAATGTGTGGTTGAAATGAAAAATGAGAATGATAATAATTTTTGGAATAGTGATTGATGTAAGAAATGTGTGGTGGAAAAGTGATGAAAAGTTTTTGATTTGTGTGTAATATTATTTTATTAGGAGAATGTGTGGTTGAAATGAAAAATGAGAATGAGAATAAGAATGAGAAAGAGAAATGAATGGATGTCAAACAAGGACTTAGTTCAATGATGAAATGTTATGTGATATTACGTGAACAAATTTTTTGTTCATGTAGCATGATTGAAAATATTTACACGATGAAAAAAAAAGAAGATGAAAAATGTACATGTGTAATGTGTGCTAGACATCCCTTACTTTTTATATATATATAATTTACTCTTCTCTTCGTCTTAGTTAGAGATGGATCACATGTATTCATTCAAAGTCTATTTTCAACGGATTTATATCTACCAAAACGTCTCTCTAGCTAGAGTAGGGGTGGCAATGCTCGGCTCAGCCCTAATTAGCACGAGCTCGTGGCTCGTCTTTAATGCTCAGCTCGTTACTAGAAAGGCGAGCTCGGCTCGCAAGGTCGTTCCTTTTCTTTTTTAATTAAATTAAACTCTCCTTCTTTATTCGGGGTTGGGATTGGCTACTCAAATTTCGAGTGATGGAGTTAAAAAATATACACGAACAACTTGTTTCATGTAAATTTTTTAAAAAAATAAAAAACGGTATTATAAAATAACAAATTTTAATTAATATGGTTAAATTAAATCACTTACCTGACGACATGCAACTTCGACATATTTATCTTGTAGTCGGAAATGAGTGTCTTCCCAATCCTTCAAGCGCATTAATGCTTCCAAAATATCTTCTTTGAGTCAGCTTTTGACTTCGGGAAAAACCCTATTAACTACACTAAAAACAAACTCCGAAACAACAGTGCAGGCATATGTGTTAGTAGGTCTTTTGCAATCAAAAATCACTGGCCATCATCGCTCGTACCTCCGCTAAATTCAATTTCTTCTTTTGAACTTCCTTTATTGTTTTGTTATTGACATATTATGATTAAAGTAATCAATTAATTCAGCAGACAATGCATTTGGACTTGTGTCCGATGTTTGATTACATGAGGTACAAAAATTACTACTAGATGAGCTTATTGTATTTGCATCATATCTATACGTGTTAATGTCTTCGAATAAAATTAATATTTCAGTGTCGTCTTCTTCAATATTAGCGAGAGTAGTAGGTGCAAAGGGTACCTAACTAATATGGTTAAATTAAATCACTTACCTAACGACATGCAACTTTGACATATTTATCTTGTTGTCGAAAATGAGCGTCTTCCCAATCTTTCATGCACATTAATGCTTTCAAAATATCTTATTTGAGTCAGCTCCTGACCTTGGACAAAACCTTATTAACCGCACTAAAAACAAACTCCGAAACTACAATGCTAGCCATATGTGTTAGTAGGTATTTTGCAATAAAAAATCACTGGCCATCGTCGTTCGTACTTTAGCCAATTCAATCACTTATTCTGAATTTTTTTTTATTGTTTTCTTATTGGCATATTATGATTAAAGCAATCAATTAATTTAGTAGACAATGCATTTGGACTTGTGTCCGATGTTTGATTACATGAGGTACAAAAATTACTGCTAGATGAGCTTATTGCATTTACATCATATCTATACGTGTTAATGTCTTCGAATAAAATTAATATTTAGGCGTCGTCTTCTTCAATATCAGCGAGAGTAGTAGGTGCATAGGGTACCCGACTAATATTTGCACACATTCATTATGTATATAATTCATATATTCCACATAAAGTTTGTTCTAAATTTTTATAAGTGATAGTTGTATTAAAATCTAAAAATCTTGAAATATGGTCAATTATATATCTAGTACCCGATAAATTGTATCGAGAGTCCATGATGCATGTTAAAGAAAATAACATAGTCAAATCTTTCAGATATTTTCTAAACTTTAATTCCATGGAATATATAATTGCACTAAAATCAAAATCATTTTTATATTTATGAAAAACCCTTACAATTATATAAAGACATTCAAACACCATACAACTAGAGGGATAGTAAACTTTAGATAAAATATTTGTAGAGTCATAAAAACTTGTCCAAAAAAATTTAATTTTAAAAGCTAAAACCCAATCAGATTCATTCAAAAATAGTTTTATCATCGTTTCTAATGTGTCTATTGTTATAAAATTCGTTATTAAATGTTCAAAACATTCGCATGATTTTAATAACAAGTAGAGTTCCACCTATACTCTACATCACTAACAAATGTTTTCGTATTCGTCACACTAAATTTCGCACAAAATTCATCAAAGACTTGTTTTCTACTAGGTGAAACAATAATAAATACTATTGCATTCCTATTTCTTTGAATTTCATTCTTAATATGTTTCAAACCATCTCACACAATTAAATTAAAAATATGGCACACACAACGAATATGAAACAAATAACCACCGAAATCGGGCTGTAATACCCTACACAATTTATCAATAAATGTCTTATTAACATTAGTGTTGTCGAATGTAAAGGAACGAATTTTACTCTCGTAATGATATTCTATAAAAATGTTCACAATAACGTTACATATATTGTTAGCATTGTGAGAGAATTCAATAATTTTAAAAATAATATTTTTTTATGTAAATATCAAAGTGGGTCTATGTAGTGTACAATTGTAGCTATATAAGCTCTTTTATTAATTTCTTCCCATATATCCGGAGTTAAATATATAACACCCCCATATTTTTGTAAATCGGTAATCAATTGTTTCTTTGTATGCAGAAAATACTCATTATATCTGAACGAAGAGTGTTTCAACTTACCTAACGTACATTCGTACCTTGGTTGAAAATATTCTTTCATGTACGTGACGAAATGTTGGTTGTTCGCTATTGCTAGAGGCAACTCAGCAGCTACAACGAATTTCACCATTTCCATTCGAGCTTTCTCCTTCGAATATATCCACGTGGAAAGTGGCGAAAAAGTAGAACCGGCGCATGGACTACCAAATTGCAGTTGCGTTTGACCGCAACAAAAAGCTCATGTTTGGCTGCACATGCTTTGTAGTGACGGTTGAGGTTGGTGGTACCATCGTCTTCTCGCCATGCCAATTGTTGTTGACAATATTTACACACTGTTTTAGACTCCGGGACTCCATCAACCACACGACCCGTTGTAATCAATTTAAAATGATCCCAACATTTTGCCAATTTTTCCCCTTTCGTTTCCCTCTTACATCGAGAATATATAATACATGTTCATCCTCATGTTCCGTTTCGGGAACATCAACGTCATCCAAATAAATTGGATTACTACTTACATGAGCATTTAACTGTGAAATATTTTTAGGAATGGGTACTTCGTTCACACAATAAAATCATTTCGAAATTGACTTTGTGGTATCACAGGTGATTCGCCTCCGATACCGAACAAGCCCTCAACAAATGAGTGTGGATCCATTTGTGAATTGTGATGTAATGTATAATAAATAACTAAGTGAATAAAGAGTATGAAAAGAAATCAAGAATTAAAAGAAAGTTGATGTGTAAGATTGTTATTGTAAATTTGTAGTGTGAATAATGATAATTGATATTAAATAATCGAAGTTGAAGGTAAAAATGAAAATGTAGTATATTCTAGAATGTAGAAAAGAGTGGATGTTGTTGGAATGTTGTGTGAAAAAAATTGGAAATGAGTTGGGGTATTTATAGAGTAAAAAAAAGTGGCCATTGAAAGTTCAATGACCACTACTCATCCGTGGAGCGGGCTCGGCTCGTCGGCGAGCCGACTCACTCGACTCAGGCTCGTCATTTGAAAAGCCCGAGCTGCCCACAAGCTTCGTTTTCACGAGCTAAGCGCTCGAGGAGATGAGCCACTCGACCTATTTGACACCACTAAGCTAGAAGCCTAGAGTGAGCATGATTGTGTAAAGTCAAGTGCTATAGGGTGGCTTTTTTTAGTCTAACTAAGGATGCATCTAAAGATGTTAAAATGTAGTGAAACACAACTTCTCGTGCATTGACACTCCAGATTAGAGGCGCATCTTGAAATGTCAAAATGTAATTGCCAAGTAAAAGATTGGCCTGGCCAAGGCTATGCATCTCAAAACCAAACAAGTCTCTATTTGGCTTATAAACAATTTAAAAACACTAGAACCACTTTTTATTCACATTTGGAGATTCATAAATATTACCAGCTTATTCATCACTAATTTATATATAATTTAAAACATTTATAAATACTTCCAAAACATAATAACATTAACATTGTATAAATTTATTGAAATACAGACGTGTCCATACAAAGTAGTATTCCTGGAAAGGACGAGAGATGGAAAGAAAAGAGAGAGATTTAGCATCAATAGAGTAACAAAATGCAGACATCCTTCATTCCTCCTCTTTTTCACTCTTCTGTGTAAATTGCCAGCTCTTTCTGCCACCATTAACTCTCTTCTTTTTTTCTTTAAATGCGATTATAATATTCTCATTTTACTACTCTTCTTGTGATAATAGCATAGTGAATTAAAGGCATGCAATTTAACTCGACCAATTTAAGTGAACGAAATTTTAGCTTCTTTATCCGCCTTTCCGTTCTACCCAAGGCTAGATGGATATCTAATGAGGGCTTTTAATTGCATCCACAAAAATCCTGCTTAACGATGGTAATTTCATCTGCTGTTCATGAACCCTAATTTTCTTAAAGACAGGCTGATGTGTTGAAGAAATGCATGATCCTACAGTTCCCCATGAATCATTGGAGCCATCTGAGTTGAAAAACTCATCCATTACTCCACTTGGGCTGCTGGGAACTTGATAAATTTTGCGCTTCTGGGAATTGTTTTGTCCATGTAAACACCCATTTGACAAGTCTGAAATAAGCTCATAGCAATCATTCACTTTCTCCTACAAAAACAAAAGTACAGGCACCATTAGTCAAATAATGAGCGTATCAGAAAACTTAAAAAGTTTATTCTGCTAGAAAATCCATTTATTTTTTAAATCAACACGTCCTCTCGTGGAGACCAAACTCATTTTCTTAAATGGGGTGACATGGACTCGTGTCTTTTATTTTCCACACGCCTTTGCGTGGGGGCACATGTTGAACTAATTGGACACTTTTTCTGGTCTTGATTGAACAACGAAAAAAGGAAAATAACAAGGGAAAATAGAAACCTTGTTGATTTTGAGAACCTGAAGAAGCTGGTTTTCATACTGAATGGCATTGCGAGGCTCAACTTGATGAATAACGTGAAGCATGGTTGCAGTAGCCAAGACAGATGGTAGATAGCGTACGAATCTTGAATCTGTATAATCATACAAAATGCATAAGAAATTCATTGCTACTTTTAAGTTACTTATTTTGTGAAAGTTATTTTTTTATGCATACCCGCCACTAGAGAGAGAAGGAGATTCTCACAGCACCGGAGAAATTCCCAGTGAATGTTGCTCTTTAATCCTAGCCTTCTAATAATGTGATCAAGAAATGATATTGGAGTCACTGGATTCATCTTCCAATTAAGCGCTGATAACACCACAAGCTCCATTCTTTGAATGGTTTTCGCCTCGAACATGCATTTTGCATCCTCGATCTAATGATATCAGAAAATTATTAAACCAAAAAAAACAAAAAAAACAAAAGATCAACAGTAATATACAGGGGTTTTAGCTACTTTTTTTTTTTTATACAGCACTTCTCTACGTAATGTCAAAAAGATCAGGTAAAAAAATCTGCTTTTAAGCTCTGTGACTACGTACTTGAAGATCTAAGAGGAGGGGAACAGAGGTTTCTTCAACTTTTGCAGCCAAAGAGAGGCAAGTAACAGCTGCAAGTTGGATCATCCATGGCTTCTCTTTCTGAAAATGGATGCTGCAAAGGAACCTGTCAAGATAATTTACTGCAAGAATGGCAGTCAACGCTGAAAACCCATAAAAATTTTTGACTTTCAAGATCCATTCAACCGCATCTGTGCGTGCTTGCAGAGAAAGAGAAAAGCCTGTTCCTTCGAGAAATGCTTCATTTTCTTTGAAGAAAAGTGAGTTAAGTTCTTCATCTTCCCAGAACAAATCTTGTTCTGTTAACAGTAAAGGAAAATGAGACAGATTTCCTCCTTTAAAGGAGATTTTTTCAAAGCCGCCTTCTTCAAATTCTCCCCATTTTTCCTCCTGACAGTAAAGGGAATCAAGCAAGGAGGACTGCGCATTTCCTTCTGGAGTCATCTTCTTCTTGAAAGAAGGGGTTTTTGTTCTTTGCTCATAATACAGTGCAGAAAAGTAAAGCCAACACTATTCCCTCTCTCTCTATATCTCACACACACACTTTACCTCTCTGTGTATCTCTCACAGACTGAGAAAGATAAAGGAAGAGATCTTATCAAAGCGGGTATCACGCTTGTCTTTTCTTTATGCATATAGGCTGGAGTATAGATTTATATATATGTGCATTAATTTATGATTTTTACTTTAGAAATCTTTATGCTATCGAACTGTGTGTAGTGTGTGTTTTTTCTTGGCGGGCAGGAATTGGAAATGGCGCACACACCAAGCAGGGCCCCTCGAAAACTACCTCTTATGCTATCGAACTGTGTGTAAGGTTAAAAGGATTGCATTGGCAACCATCGTCTAATATATTTGGATAACAAGAAAGAAGAAAAATTTTGAAAATATAAAATCACACGTAAATAGCATTGTTAAGCGAATCAAAACAGCGTAACAAAAAGTTATGTTTTCTTTTTATCCGAATTGTACTTCTTTCCTTTTGTCGCCTGTGAATGCCCGACTGCCCGTTGTAATTGTATTAGTCACTTGATGTCAATTTGTCCGAGAATATCATCCACTTGTAATCGATAGAATTTCACATTTACCGATAAAACAAATTAAGATACACAAAGATTTTGCTTTGGCACATTGCTGAGACTATCCTTTCAGAATACAGTATATGAAAATTTACATTCTGGCGAGTATACTGTACAGTGTCCGTATCTATACCTACTGAAGTAATATTTTGAGTCAAGTATCAGTTGAGATAAAGTTGACTAGTTATTGGGTTAGAAGAACCAGTACAAGAAAATAAGCTTGAGGGCTTTTGGGGGTGGAAAAAGTGGCTTTTTTGGATTGATGCACTTGATGGTGATTTTTGTTTGTTGTTTTGATTACATTGATAGTGGGAAGTTAACTCTTTAATACGAAACTTAGTGAATATTTAATATGGAATAAAGTTTTGTACTGTTTAGCATATGAGATGTCTCATAAAAAAAAAAAAAAGGGTTTAGTTGAGTGTCCATTGCTTGTATTCATGTATTGTTAGTTAAAATGCACACTCAATCAATCTCCTATTGTGCTTCAATGCATTTCGAGAAGAGACAATTTTATTTAGTTACAAGTGTTATTTCACTTGTAACCGTAACTCATAATTTGATTATGCAACAACAATCATTTTGTCTTATATGTATAGTAGTGTAATTATTTATTTTATAATTCTTTAATGGAGGAAATAGACAATGAGGACTTTTTGCGCAAAGAAAATGTTGATTTGAGGGATCAAATGTCAAAATTGAAACGATAAGGATGATTTGCGCCATGAGTGCAAATGATAGGGACCTTGTGTGTCAATTACGTATATTTAACAGAAGGAATTGACGGGATGAGACGGAAAAGACCAACCACTCAAGAAAAGTTTGAAATAAGGGTGCAAATGTCAAGTCTGAAACAATATGGACGATTTGCACAATGAATGCAAAAGATGATGATGTTTTATACTAATTACCCTTATTAATAAGACCTCCTCAACTTTGGTTATTGGTAGTAAAACTACCACTATATGTTTGGATACATCTCATTCGAGTCCCTTTATTTTAGGAGTCCAGACATTATATCACTAATGAGTATGTTGCTTATGTCCTTTTCCTATTACTCCCAAAAAAATAAAATGAAAAAATTGACACAACTTTTAATGAAGATATATTTACTCGCCCTATGAGATAGTAATACAAAAATATGATAAACGAAATCTTAGAAATTTCAAGATATGAAATATGAATACATTATAGCGCACATACGACAATACCTTCTTAAAATATACAAATAATATTCTTTTAAATATCAATGTTTCAAAGAGATTGTCTAAGTTTCGTCTAGACTCGAAGTTTGATCTTGTCGCTAATCACATTTTACTTTTGGCTTCACTTAGACTCGTAAAAAGTTATAAGTTTAGTCTTGTCGTCCAATCATGTTTTACGATGTTTAAAACACTAATAAATATGTATTATAAACTCAACGCGAGTCGATGGTTTTAAAAGAACATGCAGTTCATGACAAAAGGTGCTAGCATTATTGCAATTATACACTATGAGTAACCAACCAACATCAAGTAGGGCTTGTGACATGCATGCCTAGAAGTAGATGAAAAAGTGAAATGCAATTGCTAGGCTTGCTGGCTATGGCTTCTTTCATTTTGGGCTAATAAATGATAGATTGGAGTCTTGTCTGCCAGATTCAGGACTTTTCCTTCAATCCCTTTCATAATTCTCTCTCTGTATTGGACCACTGACTACGAGTACTAACCAATGGATCAATACCTAGCAAAAGGGCAATATGGTCTTTTCACAATTGACATTGGACCATCTCGTTTAAAATGTACTTTTAATTATGATTTATCTTAATTGACACAATTATTCGAGTAGGCAATAGATAGAACATAATTTTGATAAGAGTTATATGATTTAGCAAATTTACGTGACATTAGTGTGACATTAAATGAATCAATTAATTATACATTTCGTCGAGTCAATCATATCGCTCATTTTAGACTGGTGTCGTAACACCATCAGTGCTAGATTGCATTATTCTTTTGATAAACCTCAATTGTCTCCTTAATTGCAAGATCGCGCCCTAGATAACGGGTTTAAGGGTAATGATGGTCAACTCAATGCTACTAACTTTAAATGATTTAATGATTAGATGTCACTTAACCAAGTTGTTATCTACTTACTCTCTGATTAAGCACCAAATATGACCTATGTAATTATTATGTTTTGTTTATAGTCAAATTAATATTTACTATTTTCACAAGACTCGAAGCTAGATTATTTGGGTTTTAAGTGCGGTTAGAATCTTTCACACATTTGGATCGATGAAGCGAGAAATTCGTTCACACCAGCTAAAGTTTTGTTAAGACAAAAATTTCATATGGAATAAATATCAAAATTATAATCAACATACAATTATTTAAGTTACCGTTCTTTAATAAAGTTAACATTTTATGATGGAACCACGAGTCTAAATATGGTATTGGATAGGGCTGGACACAGTTCGATTTAGTTCGATGCTCTAATAATTTATTTAGAGTCGAATTAAAATTTATTAGTTTCTAAAAAACTCAAAGGTAGAGTAGTCGACTTTTAAGTGCTGTTAGAATCTATTACACACTTGGATCAATAAAGCGAGGAATTCGTTCATACTATCGCTGAAGTTTTGTTAAGATAAAAATAACATATCGAGTAAATATCAAAATTATAATCATCATACAATAATTTGAGTTACCGCTCTTTAATGAAGTTGACATTTTATGATGAAACCACAACTCTAAATATAGCATTGGATAGGGTAGGTAAAAATCGAACCAAAATATTCAGGTACTTAATAAGTGGAATCGTCGGTCTAAATTTAATTATTGAATCGAACGTTCGATTTTGTACCATAATTAAATTTTTTAACATTTACAATAACACTATATTAATCCAACTAATGACATGCAATCTTAACTCTTATAACAACATTACATTAACTCTTACAAAATAACATAGTCAAGTTTAAAAATATACAAGTAACTTGGGCTCAATTAATTAATTGACAAATCTATTTTAAAAATTAAAATAATATAGTTTATTTAATGTAAAGTATTTTAAAAATTATGGAAATTTTGTTCTTATTCTGTTTGAGTCCGATTCGAAAGTTTTGTTCAACCCTAATACTAGAGCCCTTTAAATTCACACAATCAATCGAGTCCAATTACGACTCATAACAAAGACACATTATAAGGTTTGTTTGAACATTTTGCATTGCATGTTATTAAAATTATAATTAATATATAAAAGTTTGGACTACTCCTATTAATAAGATTAATCTTTTAAAAAAAAATTCCAAATCTTAATAAGTTTGGAAGATTGCGACTAACCTTGGAAGGAAATGAATGGAATTTTTTTAATTAAAACTGTCTTTAGATGTTATAAATTTTACTCCACGCCAATCCTGGGTTTGATTGAATTTTAGTTCCAATTTGTAATTTCAACTTGTCGATTCATTCTCAATATTTTCTTATATGCAAGTTTAGAGGCGGATGTAAGGTGACTGAGCCGAGCTATAGTCCGGTTCAATTCCCAACCCATTTAATTTTTTATGTGAAACATATGTGTAACACACACACACACACATTAGCCCGACTTGAAATATTTTTCAGTCCGATCCTAAATTCGCTAAGTTGCATGAGTACTGAACTAGAATTTGCGCTTCTAAATACACTGCCAAGGAGACAATTGAACAATCATGAAGCCACGATACATAAACTGACGAATCATACTACTTGTACAACCTTAGTTAACAAATTCACACTTGATAGTATCACATTCATCCATTTTAACAAGTGTTAAAAATCTTTTTTTTAAATGATGCCTGGATTTCGACAACACCATTGATTGTCAACCAGAGTTGTACAAATAACCTAATTGTAAATCGATTGATAGAAAGGAAATGACATAGTTGTGTAAACAAGTGGATTGCCACGATAGATGACAACCTTCATAAGCTAACGATGGAGAGGGATTCTTTTATGACATAGTCGTATAACAAGGTATTATGTTCATAAACATTTTTGTAATGAAAGTTTTATTATGTCTCAAAGACAACCACATTATATTAAGAATGCGGTGAATAACTTATATGGTGTCTATATTTTCATCTTTATTCGACGTGAAATTTATCTCTTAACACGATATTCATGGTAGTTTGTAATTTAGTGTAAGAGACATTAAGTCTACTTCAAGTTAGTTGTTTACTATAGGTGGAACAGTGAGCCGAGAAGCAAACAAGGCAACAACCTTGCTTACAGTTACTGATCTTTTGAGCGTGCAATGCTGCAAGGCTGCCTTCTTGCAATTGATTCTCGCTCGATTGAGAGGGCAACAAAGCTTTTTACCTTGTTTTACTCTGTTTTCACTTGAGTAAATAGTTCGCGCAGAGTTGTCAAAGATCAGTATTTAAGCGTAGGATTAGAAAATATTCAGCATTTACATGAGAAAAAAAAAAACCTTGTATACTTTCATAATCTGTCTTTAAACTCTAAAAGTTCAGATTTTCGAAGTGTCCATTGTTCTGTTATGGGTTTTCATCTTTGCTTGGTGCAAACTCAATGGCTTTCGGAGCTGTAAAATGAGTGATAGCAAATATCGCTGACATCGATTTTGTAGTTAATAAACGAAGTAGTACTAGCCAGTGGCGGATTTGCAGTGCGTCCACTGCCCCCACAATAAATTTCAAATATGTTATGCGTCCAAGGTTTTTTTCAAGATTTTCAAATTTTGCCCCACAATTATTTTCTTCTAGCTCTGCCCCTGGTACTAGCCGAATGTTAGAAGGTCTCTAGTAGGGTTCTTGGTCCCAAGAAAACCCAAAACCTTGGCTGACAATATTAAAAATTGCTCACTATTTTAGTTCGATGTGTTAAGACTTTAGGTTCCATCTTAAAAAGAGTAGTAATTTAAACGCTGATACGGTGTCTATATTTTCATCTTTATTCGACGTGAAATTTATCTCTCAACACGATATTCAGATGGTAGTTTGTGATTAAGTGTAAGAGACATGAAGTCTACAGTCTACTTTCATATAATCCGTCTTTAAACTCTAAAAGTTCAGATTTTCGAAGTGTCCATTGTTCTGTTATGAGCTGTCATCTTTGCTTGGTGCAAACTCAATGGCTTGTTATATCGTCGGAGCTAATTTTACTCACTATCGTTTATAGCGTTTGAGAACAACATTTTCATCAAGTATCCGAGCCTTCTATTTCGATTACTTTCAATCCTTTCAGCTTCGTTATCTTTCGTATAAAAAACGATATCAAAAGTTGACAAGATTTCATTTTTGCGCTAGGAAAGAGAAAGGTAGACAATATCGATCTAGTAATGAATCTAACTAAAAATGAGAAATAATTGATGTAATTGACTACATTATTTAAGGATTTCTTGACAAGACTTTAGATTAAAAAAAAAATGTATCAAATTTTGATAAGATTAATGGTGCATGTACAAATTAAAGATGAACGCGTGACATAAAATGAAAATATCAATATAAATGGGTGTTTTTAATCTCAGTCGAGAAAGAAATCAAGATTTGGTTACGAATCTTAATTCCACGTCTCTTAAGAAAAAGATATTAAGAAAACTCAAGAGGACAGTGTTAGAACCCGAAGAGAAAGATTTTGAATCTATCCATTGTGTTAAAAGAAAGAAATCAAGAATTGAATTCGAGATTGCCATAATTCGAATCTAAGGTCCATGGCCTAGGTTGGCGACTTCCATTTTACTTTGGAAGGGTATCCACCTAAGGTCAGCCCAAGCACATGAGAAGAATGAAATTAAATTAAGAGGCCCCTTTTATTATGTTGCACTAATTTCTCCTCTCTTTGTCACAATAGATACCGTGACGTGAAGCTTTTTAAGAAGTAAAAGAAAGTGCATAACACATTTAAAATCTAGGAACATCCCACTTGAATACTCGACCATAACATGTATTTAACAATTAGCCTTTCAAAATTATTTTCAACCACACATTCAATAGAACCTAACAACTTTTCTTCAATAATCTATTACACGTTCTCAAAAAAATTTACTTTACAAAATATGTACCGAACACGAGTCAAAAGTGATATTTTCCTTGAAGCCTCTAGAAAAAAAATAAAGAGAACCATTGTGTCTCTGAAAACCAACTATGCAACAGCTAGATGACTAATTTATCATTGTCTGTCTAAGTAATCACGGTGATGACAAAAAAACTTGTCCCTCCCTGAATGAGAAAAAAAAAAACCCCACCCCGACGGATTGGCGGGGTGGGGTAAGGATCGCCGCCTCGAACCCATCCCGTGAAAAATAAAAATAATTATTAACTACAAATTAAAAAAAAAAATAACCGGGAATTTCAGAATAAATAAATAAATAATAATAAACGGGGCCGGCCCACACCCCGCACCTGCCTTGTCTAAGGCGGGGCAAGGTGAGGGAGTGGCGGGGGGGTGGTGCCCCACCCCGTTGCAATCTCTACATCATAATATGTTTGCATAATCTAAACCAAACAAGAAAGGTTGATAAAGAACATTTAAGAGCAACCATAGGGTCCGTTTAATTGTAAGGGTGGAAAATGGATAGAAAAAAATGTTTTACAGAGAATTGATTTTTCTAGAAAATATTTTATTGAGAATTGTAATTAATTGTGTTTGATTGATATAATTTTCCATGAAAAATGTTGAAAGTTTGATCTCTATTTGGCTTCATTTTTTATGAAATTTGTCCATTAAAGTGATAATTTACTCTACCATTGGGTCTAAAATTTGTTCAATTGTTAAAAAAAAATATTGAATTTTTTTTTTACCATACCGAATATCATTCGTTTGACTTTGTTTTGCATGGAAGTGTCAATAAAAGTGAAATTTTTTTTACCATTGTATCTAGAATTTGTTCCCATTGCAAAAACAAAAACAAAAAAAAAGGTGGGNAGTTTTTGTACATCAAAGGATTGTGCCTAGAAAAATGTGGAAAACATTTTGCCAGGAAAATTTGTGCTATCAAACACCCTTAATTGGCTAAAGTTAAAAAATATTTTCCTTTTTCACCCATTTTCTAGACTATCAAACGGACCCTAGATAGATTAGAATAACAATACCCTTTTCAAGTTTCTGATGGAAATGAAAAGGAAAAACTATTTACAAAGACGTAGCTTGAAATCTTGTTAATTTGTCCAGGGTTAACCAAGTACACGAGGCCAGTTTAGCGTACCCTGTCCTCGTTTCAATGCTTTTACTCCCACAGGATTGTCCTTGCTCTGCCACAGCATATTACAATATCAGTATCAATAGGCAGCATCCCCAGCCGAAGCAGAAGTTGCCATACTGGTACACGCAGCAGCACGAGCTTCCTTCCGGGCAGGTGTAGTAATCATCACATACAGTGGGAGGTTTATCTGGGGTTGGAGGGGGAAGTCCAGGCTTAGGAGGATTCTGACCATTCTTGAGAGGGTACGAGGCCTCTATTGTTATCCCGCACTTCCCTGTTTTCGTATTAGCCATATTGCGCTGGAGTCTAATGTACCCGCTCTCTCCCCAATTTGGACCCCATGAATTTTTCACGATCCAATAATCTAGGCCGTTTTCTGTACCCTATCCAACAGCAACAACACCATGGTCTAGTTGTGTTCCACAACGCCCAGTAAAGACACCCTTAACAGTACAACGATACACAATATTGTCAGGAAGTGAAATTGCTTAACTCGCTCAAATGCTAATATTATTTGCATGATGATAACTAGTCGGAGAAGTATGTTAGATGCAAAAATACGTGAAAAAAAGTCTCTGGAGGCAGCACTCTGCCACTCGACTATACACGAGGAAGGTGGGAGGGAGGAAGGGGGTCGGTGAGGAAGGAGTAGCTTAAGAGGCTACACTTCCATAAATGATGGAAAAACACTCTTAGTTATTCATCTCCAGAAGTTACATCTACATAAATATTCAGTCATACAAGGTTATGTCACTTCCGTAAAATTCCGGAAAAGCATTTTTAATGTCATACCGATTGGTAGAGTTGAAAAGCTCTGCCCCCAGCTTCAATGGCAACACTAACAGGTTGATTAGCCACAGCCTTCTTTAATGACTGTTCATCATTTACCGGAACATCTTCATAACCATCGATGGAAACAACTCTAGCATTTTTCTGAAACACGTCAACAGCAACTAATGACTTGCAATGGGAAGAACAGAATTTGAAAGCGAAGCACTAAATAACCAAACATTTATATTCTATACACGATTTTGATCACAAGTGCCATCAGGTGCTCGGTAAGGGCAATCTTCCTCTGTGTCAATCCCACCATTCTTTTTTATAAACTCAAACCCATAGTCCATTAGACCACCATTACATCCCTGATTGTATGACCTATCACAATCTACGAGCTCTTGCTCTGACAAAGTTATTAGGTTGCCAGTTACAATCTTGTTTATCCCTTCAACAGCACCGATAGTCGAGAAAGCCCAGCAACTCCCTTCATTAGAAAATAACCAAATCTTGAGCTATTAAAGCCAAATTATATAGACAGTGTTCATAGATTCCAATATCAACTACGTTACTACTCTGTACCTATACAAGTTCATTTACAAGTAGTTCAACAAAGAAAATAAATATTGGTAGTGGTAAAAAATAATTCTTGCTCCAAAATTACGAGAACATCTTGTCCAAGGAGTTCATGCAACAATAGAATACAATCGGATGATGAGCTCTATCGACCAAAATATCTGTGTAAAATATAACAACCAGATTTTATACCTAAACAAATTCAATTCAAACCGAACTCTATCAATCCAATTCAATTAGAACTTGATCACATCTAACCTACATTACCAATAAATCACTTGTCAAGTACACCTTGACAACCGTTATTTCAAAATTCTTTTTTTTTTTTTTTTTTGCATAATCATTTTCAACTACACATTCGCACAATTAAATATCATGCAAATCTCCTAAAAACACTATTCAAGACAATGTTTTACCCAAATGGATAGTGCTAGTGGTACATTAGGGTATCCATAAGGGTCCCAATGTACAAGGAGAATAATCCTACCCAAATAATGGCCATCAAACATGGGCTTATAGAATCAAATATTTTATTTTCAAAGAAATACTGAATCGAAGGTCAGAAGAGAGTTTCCCGCGTTAAGGATTCCAAGCACCATCTTCAAACTCGATATTCGTGATGCAAACATTGTTGGGGTGTTAAATAAAATGTTCAACTTAATCTGTTAATAGGCTTCAAGTGTTGATGATAGAAACCCCTAATTTTCTAGATATGAAATTCGTTAAATTGACAAAGGAGGGAACAAATGTCCTTTTATAATTTTCACTCCAATTTGAAGAAGATTACAAAATTATATAACTTACTAATTTCTTAAAAATTGAGAGTCTGGAAGACTGGAACCCTAGCAGAAATAAACAAACAAAAAAGAACCAATCTTTAGAACCACGAATGACCCGACCCGGGACTCCCATCAAGAATCCATCTCCCGGGTCCCACTATCGCCCCTTCAAGTCTCCTCATCCCATGAAAGTACAAAAATCTCACGCGAAACATATATATGCACAATAGATATATAGGGTTTTTACCGTCGAATCAGAACCAAAGATGTTACAAGTTTTATATAGCATAAATTAGATACATACCACATTGGCCTTGATCCTTGACAGGAGCAACGGCACCTTTGTCTCTCCAGTCAACGGAGTTCGGCAACTTGTCGCCGACCTTAAACTTGTAACGGTCAATCTTCACACTGTTCATCAATCGAGTTTTCCTGTTCAATCTACCGGAAACAAGGACCGGTACTCCTCATTGGTCACGTCTGAGAAACGGTTCAACCCGACCTTGTACATCCTGTCGATGGAGTTGTGCTCATCGATATACCTCAAATTATCCTTAAAAATGTCGAACCTCATCTCCTTCTCTCCAATGCCATTGTACGCCTTCCCGTGCTTCATGAGCCAAGATTCGTACATAAACATGAGTTCATCGTCGGAACGTTGTAGAGTATGGCCCATATTGTGGTTCTGGTCATACGTTATGATTGACATATCAAGGGCATCGTCCTTAATTGCTAGCTCAGATTCTTTGAGGTGTCAATAGGTAATATCTTGTTTGAAAGTTCAATATATGTACTTTGAGAGTTTGGTTCACTTTGAGGAACTTTCTATCAAGTGATCAGACCTGAGATCAATATTGTGTTCACGACAGATTTTCTTTATGAAAATAGGATTAAGAGGATTATACATATTGGAGGGACGAAAAGGTTATTTTTTTACTCTAATATATTGATGATCAAACAGAGATTGACTTATGGTATGATGACGAGAGGACAATATGGGGGTGGATGAGCATATTTTGTGGAAAATGATGAAAGAATAACTCTTTTTAAATTTCATTTCTTTCTTTTTTGTTTTGTTATTTTAATTGTTTTAAATGGAAAAATGTAGTTTTTATTTTATCCTTTTAAAATATGATCAAATGCTTGCATTTTGGTCGACGAATTTTTGTAAGGAAACCATCGAGAGATCCTTCTACAACTCATTTTTGAAATGTTTGGGACATAGAAAGATTTGGCATTTATATGCACTGTATTGAAAGGTTTGGACACCCTCTACAAATTTCCCTTAAAGAAAATTATACTATTAAAGATTAATAATTGAATTTTTTTGTGTTCATTGGTTTTTTAAAAACTTCAGTAGTAATTTAATTACCAGTAGAGTTTATGTCCGTAAATAGAGTAATAAAATTTTTAAAATTAATATTATTGTTAGACAATTATGTTGATAATAAAGAAAAAGTTACTAATAGCTTTTCGATTAATTATTTAAGATTAACATAAATAATGTAATTAATTTAATATACTAATGTGGAAAATTACCTCGGAATAAAAATAAGAATTAAATAAGTGATGCGGAAAAATATCGATAGGCCCAGGTCCGACCTATTGGGCCCGACTTTGGGCCTCCATATTGGGCAATTTTGTAACTTAGAGTCGAGCTCGAGTTCAAGGCTCAACCTAAAGTCGTGTCCTCAGCCCTAATTAACGTACCCCCATTGACCTGAGCATATACTTCCTAGGAATGTTAGTCATTTTTAGGTACAAACTCCTACTTCATACGAACTTTACTTTAACTCTAATAGTGCAATCCCTACACAACACAAACACCTAAAATAACTAGACCTATAGGAAGTTCAATGCTTCCAGGACTCCCCTCCAACATCTATAAATACATAATCTAGTCTTATTATTCAGATTTGTTTTTTATAATATTCCAACATACAGTTTTTCACATAATTCTCTCTCCGACTTAAGCATCGAAGGGGCGACGAGAACATACCTCGACGCCGTTGTTTCAGGTACCGAAAGATCTCGTTCGTACTCATTCTCAGTCGTCAGACTCGGGTTGGCCCAGGTACGATTTTTGGCATCAACAATAAGTAACTCATTCATCAATAATATTATGGAAAGAACAACAAATTGATATTTTAACCCATTTTTCAGTAATTTATTGATTAGATAAAAAAATATCAGAACAAATTAAAATTTTTAGATGATCAGTGATTGCCAACAAAATTTTTGAAAATATTGTCGTTGATTATCGCTGATGGAGGTTCGTTGATGATCTTCGATGGTTCACTCTGTATTTTCAATATAATTGCCGATTATGTTGCTCTTGATCTCTAAGTCAATGTTTATAAATTGTTTACAATGGGTCAAACTAATTCCTATTGATATAATTAGTGGGACCCACAAATATTATATATTTATTTACAACATAAACCGATTATACATAACTCATGAATATACTTTTCTTTAGTCACATCAAAATAGAGATTTTTTGACCCAAAATCTATTTTTGAGCGCAACAAGAATTTGTATCTTCAAATCATATAAAAAGGTTCTCTTTTAATTAATACTTTTTTTAGACGGGAAAAAAGTCAGCATCAAAGACATTCGAAATTTCATTATACAACCCTATGAAACGTATATAAAGTCTAACGAGGACTATATGTTTTTATTATTAGTTTTGAACAATTCAGCCCTTGTTTGGGCTCCATTTTAATGAAAATTTGGGTGAAAATAAGTTTTGAAACAGTGATTTTTTTTGGAGAATGTGTGATTAAAAATAAGGAAAAGTTTTCGATTTACGTGTAATATTATTTTATACGAGAATGTAAGGTCGAAAATGAGTTTTGAAAAAATGAATTTTTGAAAAAAGGGGGCCAAACATAGGCTCAATTTGATTAACATAATTATTTTAAAAATATGCTTTAATAAATAAAAAGAAAAAGAAAAACCAAAGGAATTTTTTGTTGTAAAGAGTTAAGAAAAGAAAATCTAGAAAACACGAGAAAATAAAGAATTGAAAAAAAAAAAAAAAAAAAA
>CAIGRQ010346155.1:0-19747 GCA_903798375.1 Fraxinus sp. D2006-0159 | reverse complement strand
TTTTTCTTCTGTGAATTTGGAGTGAGCTTGGAGCTGGGGGGGGGGGGAGATAAATCCCCAACAAGTGGTATCAGAGCCGGCTTTCCAAATTTGCAGAAGAAGATGCCAAAGAAAGTGAAGTCAGAAGAGGAGTTGTCTGAGATCGAAAGAATGACTTCAACCAAGAAGCTTGTGGTGGCTGTCAAGAATGGAACTATAGAGTCTGACTCTGATGACGAAACTAGTGATTCAGAAGAGGATGCAAGTGCACTTAAGAAGCCTTCTTCAGTTGTAGCTAAGAGCAACAATGTTGCTCTTACCAAGAAGAAAGAAGAGTTTGACACCGACTCTGAGAGCAGTTCTGATGACGATGTTGCAGCCTCAAAGAAGGATGAGTCGAGCAGTGAAGATGAAATCTCAGAGGAAGATAAAGTCTCTTCAAGAATCAAGATAGAGATTGCTAGGAAAATTGATTCTGGAAGATTCTTGGACAACCTTAGACAATCAAAAATCAGTTGATGAGCAGCCTCATTTCAGTTTTTCAGTTGGAATCTATTAACCCAGTGAAGCCTATGTTAGTTGGTTAGTTTTTTAACTGAAATGATGCTCCATTATATCTATAAATAGGAGCTTTAGAGAGGAGACAAAGAGAGCTCGTAAAATGTGGCTGTAAAGAGTTCAAGATAGAGAGAAAAAGGAGCTCTGGATAAGAGAATTCTGAAGCAAATAGTTTGAGAGAGATAGGATATTATTTCTCTGGAAAGTAGGAAGTGTAGATTGGGGAATTAATCTGAAAATTCTTTCTACTGATTTATGTGATTGAATGTTAAGTCTTTTGGTTAATAAAGAGGCTTGAGGAAGAGGTTTTCTTCCTGGTTATAATTCTGTGTTGTTGGTTTTTTTTTTTGCTTTTGTTTTGATTTCTATTCTTCTGTTGGTGCAATTTTTTCTTCTGTGAATCTGGAGTGATCTTGGAGCTGGGGGAGGGGAAGATGAATCCCCAACACTACCTACTCGCAGGTACAATTTGATGGTTATTGAAAATTGAAATACAAAAATGATGTCGAACTAGAAAATTTTACAAGCCATTATCGTATTTTTAATTAATTTAAGTGTGATGAATCATCATATTTAGGTGAATTAAATTATAGGTCCGATAATGTCATTGGATTACTACAAAAGGTTATAGGTCATATATGATGACAAATATCATTATTCTTAATTCAAAGTTCAAAATTGTCACACATAAATTTCAACTTATTTGGAAAAAGTAAGTTTTTAAGTTTGTTTTATTTATATTAAATTTGTTTATTTGCAGCATATCACATATAATTTAGATATATAAAAGAATAGTACTATTCATCTCCAATGACTCTTAACATCAGCCTAAGTGTCATTTAATGATATATTCACTTAAATGCAAATTCAAATGATATATTTAATTGGACCTATCAAGTGTGGCCACTTAAATTGGTATTCTAGCACCAATAATGCAAAATAACATTATTCTATATAAATTTGGTCCATAACGACCCAACGAGTTGAAAGATTCCATTGCATGAAACAATTCACAAATCTCACGTAAAGCGTTTGATATGACTTGACTTACCCTTGTAATTGTACATTTCGAACAAGTGATTAGGGGTATCAATGAGTCGAGTCGAGCCGCGAGCCGAAACTAGAAGATTCGGGCTTGGCTCGATTAAAAATGGTTTTGGGTTTTTTTTTTTGCCCGAGCCGAGCAACAAATCTAATTTTTTAAAAAAAAAATTAAAATTTGTGCAATTTATAAGTGTTATAAATTAAATAAAAGTTACAACCCGCAAAGTTAAAATTGTACGTGAATAAAATATTTCGTGTACAAATTCAAATTTCAAAAGACAGTTAAACTACGGATAGATGCCTTGTCGAAGGCAGTGTGTTGCCTTTGACAAGGCAGCACGACAGGTGCCTGCAACATGCAGTTGTGATTTTAGCTACCTGCAACTTATTTTTTCTATTTTTCAAATCTCGTAAAAAAAAATTTTTTATTTTGTTTTTTAGGCCTGATTCGGCTCATCATGGGCCGAAGATGGCCCGTGGCATGGGTCGGTCAGCGAGGCTCGAGTCGACGCTCCAAAATGGGTCGTAGCCCCACCGAGCCACGGGCCGATTCGATTCAAGTTTTTTCCATGCCGAGCTACAAGTCGTTCGAATTGACGATTCATGTTGACGTCCCTTCAAGTGATATTCCATGAGTACTCGTCCATCCTCTTATAAATAATTATTTTTTCATGTACATAATTATCGAGGATAATATTCTTTCTGGACCATTGAAGTTGCTCAAAAAAGGTCTTTTCAGAGAAAAGTTGCTTTTGACAATGAAAAAGTCCCTCGACTTTCGTGGATGGCTTAGGAAATGATGAAATTATGAAAGCAAAGACTAACATCATTCAAAATCTTGCATGATTCACACTCTCCATATTCTATTTTTACTTTGATTATTTATTTGAATTAACATATATATTGTTTGTATTTATTGTTTACAATCCTAGAAAAAATATTACTTAGACATTTATTTAAAACATCTTGGTTGACATTTCATGATATATAAAAAATCTGGACATTGATTTGAATAAGTGTTATTCAAATAAGTAAGGGCGAACTCAGATCATTTGTCTTGTGGGGTAAAAAATGAGAATTCAAAAATATTTAGAACTACATATCATTAACAAAAATAAGTCAATACACTATTACAATTGTAGCTACGTATTTTCATACTCTGAAAACGTCGTATAATTACATCGTTAACAATATTGTTAAGTACATCGTTTTCAATATATACAACCAAATTATCACTTAACCATTGATCTCTCATCCGCCTACGCAGTCGATTCTTGACAATTACTAAGTACATAATTCATAATGTGTTACCTTGTCCTAATAATCTTAATCATACAGATGATTGACTGCTGATTTTCTTAACCTCTAATAAGTGATTCTCTTTAGAATGGACAACGAGCAAAATAAGTTGTTAAAATTATTCATATTGACTTTTTTTCATTTGTTATATTAAAACTTACCGCCTATGTTAGGTAGGGAAGATATTCAACATTCCAAGGAGATGATTTATTATGTTTTCACCTCTAAAAGTTCTTGGATCTTGTCTTTAATTTCGCTGATTATTGCAAATCAGGCTAAAAATATATGCATGATTAAACTTGATATATACGGATTTTGCCCTATTTCACGCAGTTAATGAATCTGTGTTTTTTTACAAGATAAATGATGCGTGCTGCCCTATTTCATTTGACACCACATGACCCCATGTGGGTCCGTCCCTACAAATATGTGACCAAATTGCCTGTCACATCATGAAATATCAACAAAGTTGTCAACGAACTATCGGCGTAGCAAAACTCTTACAATCCAACCAAGCAATGTAAGTGAGAAAGACAAAAATAATGTGGCATAGTAAGGTCATTTTAGAATTGAGTTAGGATGCATTCCCGTGAAATTTATCATCACGTGTACCGTCAATCAATGAGAAGATAGTCCGTGAAAAATTAATAGTAAATTAATACAACTAGTTGTCTAACAATGATGTATTTAATTATCGATAAAATTTAATTTTCTCATATTAAATCTTGAAATTATATCTTTCAACCAAGATTTTTTACAACTTTCATAAATATGATTTTCTATTTAAGTGAATTAACATATTTTGAATAATCTAATCTCTAGCTAAGTCCACTAAATTAAGACAAGTTTTTCAAAGCATGCTAATGAATCAATTATCATTATTATTATTTAAAATAAGGGCGTGCTCCAATTCCATTGTAGGTTGTCTAGGTGACATATATGTCTGCAAAAATATAACCATAGGTCCATAGTCAAAATGGTTATATTTAGGTGAATATGGACTCTCCATATTAAGAAAAAATAATCATACAATCTTTGAAAAGAAATTACCCAACTGTAATCCACTCTGTTATGGAAGTGGGATAGTGTAATTCACATATCAAAGTCAAATCAAATGAGTTAGGATCAAAGGTTAAAGATTTGAACTAGAAATTATATAAAAGAAGTTATCCTTGTTTTATAAATAAAATTAATTTCAATTCACCCAAAGTTCTTTTAATAATAGCTTTTGTATTTTTTTTTCTTTTTATCTGTAACTCTGTTGATTCTTAATTTTTATGGTCGAATTAGTGTGTTTGTCCTTATTATTAACGGTGGTTAAATTTAGAGAGCAAACTCAACATCAATCGAGATTTTCATCTTTTTACCTGTAACTCTGTTGGTTCTTAATTTTTATGTTCGAATTAGTGTGTTTGTCCTTATTATTAACCGTGGTTAAATTTAGATAGCAAACTCAACAACAATCGAGATTTTAAAAATAAATTAATGAAAAACCCCTTTATTATCTTGTTAGAATTATTTAATGTAATCATACTAACTCTTAATTTTTCTTGTTGAAATAATATTTTCAATTGTTAATAATAGTGCTTAGGTATTGACAATAGAATCAATATAAGAGTTTTTTTATTTTTTTTTTTACAAAAAAAAATCTCATTATTATCTTGTTCAGCCTTATTTATGGTGTGTTTGATATATATTATTTTGGAAGAATGTATTTTGGAATAGTAGATTGATGGAGAATGTGTGGTTGAAAAAGAAGGAAAAATTATTGATGTGATAGGAAATATTATTTTATTGAAAAATGTGTTGTTGAAAATGAGTAAAAGAATGAGAATAAGAAATTTAATAAGGTAGGTGAATTAGGTTTGTTCGAGAATGTGGATAGTGCAATACTACATTATTGAAAATTATATTTGTGCAATGTCTGTTCAAATATACTCTTTTGGTACGTACGTGACTTATTGAATATATTCTAGATCGTATTAAAGTAGAAATGAAATGTTATATATAGCACAATCCAGCTCAGTCTAGTACTATAGAATAAGTATTGGTAAATTATAAAGATTTGAGGTATATTTCTTGCCTTTAAGAGTGAACAACATGTGCCAAACACTACATCTCATAAAATATCTGCTTAATGTATGATATAATGAGCCAAACCTATTGAGATTTGGATAAGATTTTGTTGATACAAATCAATCCACTTTTGAAAGCCTAATTTTGTGTGCATGAATCTCGTTCTTGTTAAGACTTCCCAATATATGCGAATGAGTGAACGCAGTTTATTCTTGTAGGGGGGTGCACAACTTATTTATCGCAAGATGTGTATTAGAATATTTATCCTAAAACAAATCAACTTAATAAGAACACATACCTATAAATTAAAATATGATAATAAACAATCGAATATTATGTTAAATTATTTATCTTGAATTTTAAGGTCTTTTTGTTAAACAAAAGTAAATTGGATTGGTTCTCGAGACATTAAGCATGTTAAGAGTCTGACACAAGTCTCAACAAGTCAATATAAGAAAGATAATGATAAGATTTTTATCGGTGGCTCGTTTGGAGACATGCTTTACGGTGTCGAGAGTTGCATTTTTCTGGGTTCTAGTAGCTAGTCTAACGTGACTCGAAATGGAAACACAAATTGTATTGGACCATTCTAAAAGATTCATTTATTTTACACTTCTAACTAATGTTGTAGATCAATCCATCTATCAAACCCTAATTCATTAATGTCCCAATATGTGAGTGAATCCACAAGCTGTATGTCTAGATCAAAGACAGATTGATAAACCCGTTTAACACCACTATGCCTAACAAGAGTAAGGGAGATATTATTCTTCATCTTATGGGTTTGAATTAAATGCACTAGTTAAGTGGAATGTTTGACAAAGTGATATGACCTCAAGACTACTAAGGTGTAGTTGACAATAAAATAAACAAAGTAATAAGAAAGAGAATGGCCCTACCAAATTCCAAACCACACATTCCTATTGAGTCTACCCAAAAACAGTGGTGTGATGGACCAAGGTTGAAAAGGTTGTACGATTCCATATTCCAGCAAAAAGGGAAAGAAGATTGGACGAGCACAAGCAGCATTGGGAGCCTAAAATAGGACCCCATTTACTCAGATTTTTGGGTGGGGCCTGAATTGAATGAGTTGGTTTGATTGGTTATGGAACTGATAAGATTTCATTCAACCCATAATGCTCCTGCTTGCTAATGCCATGGCTGCAGAACCCATAAAGGCCTGAGGCTGATCCCAGGCACACAACGACAGATAGACAACAGCTCTCTGACAGACATAGTTATCCATTTGAATGAAGAGGAAAAAAGGGCAAAGGAAGCAACCAGAAAGTTGGCTGCAAAAAAGTACAGCTATCTAACTAATAGCTTCTTTGACTATAGGGAAATTCTCACTTATAGCTCTCAAACATTACAACTTGTTGCACTTTGGTCACTGTTCATTTATGTTTGTTGCAACTAGGTTCCAAACTTTCTTTTTGATGCTCGTAAAGACAAATTGATGGAAATCGTTCTGTTTCCCATAAAGTAGTCCCTTGGAAAAATGGAGAGCTTAGGTTATGGGTAGATAGTAATAGCCTTAACAGGATGGATCACATGCCTTTAAGCGACTATTTGTCGGAAAATTGAATGATTTATGTTCACTTGTCCTAATGTTCATCAAAAAAGATAGATGGGGCCCTAAAAGAGAAAAAAAATTAAATAGGAACCTATGCGACACAAATAATAATGTTTTAGGACTGCGGTTGAGAATTTCCAATTCTATTATAAGTTATATTTCAATAATTCGGGTGGTAAAATGCAATGAAACATCACTGGTAAATTTTAGATTTTTTTTAATGGATCCTTGATGTTTTTTGATACGCGTTTATTTTTATTTTTTTGATGCACAGACGTCCCAATTTTTATGTCAGACTAAATCTTGGATCTCCAAGATCTTTGCTCCTATAACCTTGAAAGAGATAAATCACGGGATATGCCTCAACTGGTTCCCAGATTTCCTTCACCAACTGTACACTTCTGCGCACAAGAGATCATCCTCCAAAGTGATTGCTCCATACCAAATAAATCTGGCCGTAGGTTCCCACGACCAGGATTCGAACCCCCACCTTGCCGCTGGAAGCGAGTTATGTGTTGATTGTTCCGCCATTAAGCTGTGCCCCGGGGGGCTTGATACGCGTATATTTATTCTAGAGGCATGGCTTGCCTTCATATTTTGTGGGGGTCCTATGCCATCTTAGAACATGTGGCCCCTATAAATATTTAAAAATTAGGAAACAATACACGACTATTAAACTATAAGAGCTTGTTTGGTGCATATTTTGGGAGTAAGAATGCATTTTTACTGTTAATGTGATGAGGAATGTGATTGAAAATGAAGAAAAAAGTTATTGATATGATAAAAAATATTATTTATTAAAGAATGTATTATTGAAAATAAATAGAAGAATGAAATGAGAAAATTAATGTGGCTCAAACAGAGGCTAAGAATCACATTTTACTATAAATGAAATACAATCAACGCCTAATGGTAGGGATTATAATCTAAAATAAATTATATTTGAGAGCAAATATTAGATAACATCATCGACATCGCCGCTGCCAATATCACCATCGGTACCACCGCTCCACCACCAACACCGTACCAACAACCACGACCACCGACAAAAACCACACCAAAACCCACCAACCACCACCCCAAGATAGGGAGTTAGTGGTGATTTGAACTAGGTAGAATTGCTTGGAGAAATTTATAAGAGGAGATTAAGAGTTGTCTTCTTGATTATAAATGTGTTAATATATCACTAGATTCAAGGCAAGTGAAATGTTAAATACATAAATTTGAACTTCTGCATAGTATGTTAAAAATTTCATGATAGATAAGTGTTCATTGTCATACATATACATATATCTATCAAATTGAGGAAATATAATCATGTTGAATCTGAACTTGTTGTCTAACACTAGGTCTCTAGGAGTACTTTACTTGTGAGTATCCTCTTGAGGAGTTGTGCTACACGTACATGAAAAGCATTGCCAGAAATTTTACAAATACATTTGACAGTTTTTGATTGGACAAAGGGAAAAAAAGAAGAAGTAACCAAACAAGCGTTGCTAACACATCACATGTATAAAAATTTGTAAGGAAAAATCTTGTACGTATAGAATTTTCCCCTCTTGAGTTAGGTTTTTTTTTTTTAAACTTCAATGCACGTCTTTAGCTCGTTATTACTAATCTATTGATATTCCAATTATATTTTAAAATGAACATGTCTATTGGCAAGTATTTGCCTTCTTGACAGCAGTTTAAACTTTTAAATCACATCAAGTCTACAAATTCAAGAGTAGCACGTGCATTCACATCAATTGAATGTAACAACCATTGTGCTAATCTCGAATCAAGGCCACAAACTCGTTTACTTCCATTCGACATTTTTAATCCCAAATTTCAAAAATAAAAAAGAAACGAACATTTTTTTGTTTGTTCTTATTTGGCACTAAAAACAACAAAATGAAAATCCTAAAAAAGTCTCCAAAAGTCCTGACTTTCTGTAACTCTTAACTTTTTTATGGAAAGTACCGCCCCGCTTCGTGAAGAATAAAAAAAATTAATTACAAATTACAAAAAGAAAACAAATAAGAAAGAGGCATGCTACTTGTACAAAGTTATGTTACAAAATTGGTTTACAAAATATGTGTTGGTAACATCTAGACCAATGATTTAAAAAACAGTTTTTGAAATCAACGACCTAGATCTTGACACATCATTTTGTCAACACACTTTTGTAAACCACTTTTGTACAAATAGCATAATTGAATAAGAAATTAATTAACTGAAAAAAATAATAAAAAAAATAAACGGGAAATCGATCCCGTCCCATTGCCGTCTCTAAGTATGGTTAAGCTTGCAAGCTTTCTTCCACCGAAAAAATATTAAACACACTTCTCTACACCTGTCAATGTAGGGACAATATTGTAATTTCACTTACCAATATAAGTAATTTCATTGTGTCTCCTTTCAGTTTTAGTTCGTCAGCTGCCCACTTTGGCTTGGCATTTTTTTCTGGCATTCAATTGAAACGTAACATACGGTTGGTTCATTAATTATGTTTGTTGAAAAATAATAATTTTAATTGAGAAATGGATTTTTGTATCTTGGTCATCTCAATCTTGTGACACCAAATAAAAACATGGTTTTGAAAAGTGAAGTGTCTTGTATATAACTTGTGTGTACCTTTCTTCAATGAATTTTAAATAAAAAAAAGTTATGTAAATTGTTAATTCTCGTCTTCGTGTTTAAAAAACACGTACGTATGCAGTCGAGTGACAGTCTAAAATTGAGACTATATTTTTCATTGACAAAAAAGTGAGATAGAATCATCGCATGACATAACATAACCTAAACAACGCGGAGTGTATTCTATAAGTAATATTGAAAAATGATCGATTGATTTATAATATGATAAAACATTATTTTATTTGTAGACTTGCTGGACCACATATTAGTATATCATAATTGATAAGCTTTGAATGGTTCGACATGATTTCAACTTTATTTATTTATTTATAATAATTTTCATTCATGCTCAATATCAAATACTAGATATGTCTCATCGACACACCTTTTTAAGGGGGTTTAGACTTTAGAAGACACTAAGGGGCTGTTTGGGAGTTTTGAGGTACCAGATATGATTTTTTTAAAAAAATATCGATTTTGGACATTTGCGAGGAGTCTACTTTTGTGTGATTTTTAGTAGCAATTTTTTAAAAGAGTTCAATCCGTGCAGCCGTGCTTGATAATTTTGTATGAATTTTTTATTTGTAAATGATATTTTACTTATAAGTAATTTTTTACATATAGTTGATTTTTAACTTAAAAATAAATAGTTACTTATATTTAAATTCTTAAGTTATAAGTAATTTCTCAGCTAAAGTAAATATTACATTTATAAATTAATTTTGTACTTAGCAATAATCTTTTACACAAGTAATTTTTTTTTTCAAATTTTATAAGTAAATTTTGTGTTATTAGTAATACTTTTTAGTTTATAAATAATTTTTTACACAAAAGTTATTTTTATCTTATAAATAAAACTTTACTTGAAATTTTTAATTCTTTTAGTTATAAAGTACTTTTTTGCTTATAAATAAATTTTAGTTATTGTGTTTTTATTTACAAGATAGTTTTGAAAAAAAAAAATATGTATGTTAAAAATAATTGTTTTATTGAACGTAAAATTGTAAGAAAATCTCAAAAGCCAAAATCATAAATTTTGGGGTTGGAAAATACGTTCCAAATTACACTAAACTAATTTTGAGCGATTTTTAAATAATCCAGAATCCACGCTTTAAAAAAAATTAATAACCACCAATTTTCTTATTATCTTATAAACGGTGCCATCCAAAAAATCAAAATCGATGAAAAAACTCTCAAACGGATCCTAACAGTATTGAAAAAAATAAAATCGTGGCGTCATCAAGAACAATTGTTCGAAGAGGTTAGATTTGCAAATCTCTTTGCATATGTTTGGTAAATTAAATTAAATATCTATTCTCCTTTTCTTGATATTGCAAATTATATTAATTTTTGTTCAAGTACTTTCATTTCGTCACTTAATGGTGCTTTACTATAATGAGGTGTGTCCTATTCCTACCACCTTTCTATAGTTGTATGATTAGCTAATGAAGTAATGGTGATCTCACTAAGATCTTAATCAACTTTTTCAATCCAATCTAATTTGTTTCTAATTATTTATATTAAAGTTAATAAAATAGACACTATTATTGGTGAATGGTGCAATATACCAATTTCGATATAATTGGGTTATTATGAAGACAAAACGAAAGTTATAAGCATGAAGTGCAAAGATAATTGGTTGTATTTATTTCATTGATTTATTGTCTAATGACCCTTAACTGATCATAATTTTCCATTAACCTCAATAGTCGTATTCCACAAATATCTAATTGCAAGTTGTTCATACAGAAGTTTAAACTTTAAGAGTCCGTTTGATAGACAAATGTGGAAAGAAATTTTAATTCCATATTAGTTGAAAAATAAAAAACCCACCGAACCCATAAGAATTCGTTTTCTATGAAAACAAAGAAAATGCAGTTTCAAGTGGTTGTACCTTGAATTCGATTTTCATTTTCACGTTGAAATCAAACGGTCAAAATGGAATTCATTTTCCTCGAATGTGACATTTTCCATGAAATTAGTGGTTGTAACTTGAATTCGATTTTCATTTCCACGTTGAAATCAAACGGTCAAAGTAGAATTCATTTTCCTCGAATGTGACATTTTACATGGAAATCGTTGCAATCAAACATGGCCTAATTGAAGAGTATATTCAGCCCCATTTGGTTCAGCTAAAATAAGAATTAAAATGTAAGTTACAGTTTACAATTAATTTTTATCAAAATTTCTAAAAAAATTTAAACCAAACCGAGGCTTAGTCATTTGAATTTTATTTTCAGCACCCCACTCCCACTTCACTACTTCGTCTTTTATTTTGTGTCTAGATTCTTTCAAATATCAAATATGCACGACCTAATTATAATAATCATGCTACATGTACATTCCCGTTTACACTCTAATTTACGAAATTTATACTTGACACCATCTTACACCATATTTTTACAAATTAAAAAAAAAAAAAAAAAAGGTAAGTTGTTAAATTTATTAGAAACACAATATTAACTTTTAATAAACATAACTATTTTATTTAAAGTAAGAAAAGAGCAAGTTATCTAATCTAAAAAAAAAAACACCTAAGAATTTCTTGTTTAAGGTTAGACAAAAATATTGATATATATATATTTTTTTTTTGTTTTTTTTTTTTAAATACTTGTATATTTTTCCGATACCATGTCATACCTGATAGAAAAATTGAAAAAGAATAACCAATCCATATACTTTATTAAATCCTTTTCACGTAAAAAAATCCTTAGATCCATCTCCTAAAAAAAAAACACTTTTCATTTAACCGCTTATCTCTTGACACATACATATGTGTAAGCTAGAGTGTAGCCATTTTATGTGCAAATGGCTTTACCCTAATTATAAAGGGATGACAACAACACCTGAATTGATGTCTTTTATTGGCTCTAATACCATGCTAATCAACACTTGGGAGGAGATGTGCCAACCTTACTTGCAAAACTTGTATCAATAGAGGAGAGATTTGAGAACAACTAAGAAAAGAGATACTACCTCCCTTATAGTGAATGTAATGAACAAACTTTCACAATCGATCACAACATTTAATCAAATTTTGATACCTTACATATATAAGTTTCAAGCGGTCTATTCGAACCAATACATTAAAGTTTTCCTTCAACTTCACGTGGTTAAACAAGCATCTATCCATCGTGATTCAACCTTTCATTGGGTAGCTAGCAACCCAGTCACTCCATTTCCCTCACGAAAACTTTGGATCATTCGCCCTGTAATCGTCTCTATAGCTGCTTGATATCTTCCACAAAATATCAAACATGCCATGATCCTTCTGCACAAGGTCCACTTTTGTCAGGATTGAATTTGTGTGTTACCCTTCACAAAGCCGTAGTTGCACATGCAATTGAACCTCAATGCTCTATAGTTGTAGTAGAATCAGGTGCTCATGAATTCTTTTCTCCTTGTTCGGACGTTTTCTTAATACATCTGTATATCAACAATTTGGCATTCTTTTTTCTTTTGCTCTTCGCAAGATTTTGGACTAAAATTATTCTTTTTTTTTTAAAATAAAATTTTATTTTGACAAAAATATTATTGAGATTTCAGTAGTTAAAAAACAAAATTAAAATCTTCCGAAACTAATATTGAGTAATTTAAAAAATGATTTTCTATTTTGAATTTGGAACTTGCTACATATACATAAATGTTCATGTAAGGGATTACATAATGCCATATGTCATTCTACCATTTGTCAATTTGAAACACAGTCAATTTTATGTAATCTCATATGTACTATTTTTATGTACGAATAGTATAATCATTTGAATTTTTATTATATACTATAAAATTGTATTTGCAAGTTTACGCATGACAATTGAGTATAATATAAGAAAGATGAAGTGAGATTTGTACGAGCACTCCTCTTATAATTAGCATGATGAGATTCACGTGATCACATGCAACAGCTGCGGCTTTTTGTGTAAACATGACCCTAATTATTTTCTGAAAAACACAAAATAATAATAATAATAAAAGTCGTATGTTTTTCTTCTGTAATCTTATTCACAAAATAAGTCTCTATTTGATACACATTAAAATTTTGATTCTTATTCTTTTACTAATTTTCAATCACACATTCTTCAATAAAATAATATTTTCTATCACATCAATAACTTTTTTTTTCGAACCACACATTCTCCATCAATTTACTATTTCAAAATACATTCTTCCAAAATAATGTGGCTCAAACACATCCTAAATAAATGTCTGCTAAAAATTGAAGAAAACATAGTCGAGGAGAAGAGAAGAATGGTTCGATAAACAAATTATGAGTGACAGAGTGAGAGTGAGTGAGTTTAGTCTCGTGTGAATTGTGGAGAGTCGACTATGCAAATTAAATTCAATTTCTTAGTATGGTCAAAAGCTTTAACCACAAAAAAAGTGATATTTATTCAGATGATCTCTTGTGGTCCTTGAGTATTTTCAATTATCTTTTGAAAAAATGTTTATTTACTTTGGAAATAATTGGCACTTGAAAATATTTTTGAATAGCCATTGACCATTGGACTAATCTTATCCTAACATCTTCCAAACAAATGCTTATCCTCATTACTTCCAAATAGTTGGTCCACACATTACTCACTTTAGCATGCCCACTTAAATGTAATTTTTGAGGACAAGAAATATTTGCTACTACTTGCAATAATATGCAAAAAAATAAAATAACATAAAAATCATTGTAAATCACATGTTCATCATTATTCATGGATACTTGTATTATTCCTCAAATGGAATTAATTTAATTATTAATCTTTTCTTTTATGACCGACTACTGATTTACACGTTTTTGAAGAAAATATCACCCTTCTTGGCTTTTTTTCTTCAAGATTACTAGCATCGATTCCTTATCTTTCAAGATTATTAGCATCAATTGAAGTCAACATTATGTTACTAGATTTTAAACGCAGTAATGACAATTCCGTCAATACTTGAATTCTATAGGGAGAACGTTCTCAAAGTCCATTTTGTAGTAATGAGAATGTATAATCTCCATCTATTAAAATACTTTACATGAGAATTTTTTGACCATCTAGATTAATGCACAATATTTCTCCTTTAAGAAGATGAGGAATATTAGGTTGAAAATTTTACCTAGATTACATTAGCACATGATTCTAGATATTTCATTTCAATAATTCTCTAAAAAAAAAAATTAACTATGTCCATTTGACTATACTTATAAATTACATATCTAAGTTTTTGTTTCGACTCTAGGACATTATTCCTCGTAAAACTATAATCATTCAAGAACTTTAGGAATAATGTTATGTTGCATTACTTATTTTTAACATTGTAGTTCACGTGATGACACTAATTCCGTTGTAGTAGTAAATATTTATAATGTGGAAATAGTATAACATGTAATTAAAATTAATATTTATCCAATCCCAAAATGTCCCTACGAAAACAATCTTGGGGACCCTCAAAAGTTTCGGTTCCTCCCATAAACCAAGTGGACGTTTGTTTACCATCCAACCAATATCAGTCTCTTTGTGAGTGTCTCTCACAATTCACCCACCCCACCCTCCCGGTGTGAACTTTGTGAACTCAATATATAGCCGTTCTCCCTGTCCTCATCTCTATCCAAGAAAGCAAGAAACCGTGGCAGTTGGCACGCATTCTGCACTCTTAACACTCAAAAGATTTACATAAATAGAGAGAGAGAGAGAGAGTAGTGTATGGTTCTTATGGATAGCCGTAGCCATGTCTCTTCTTTCTCTAGCTTTAATTCCTATATCCGGGCACTCTCGGATACTCCGAAACGGTTGGCTCGAAGGGCATGCTCGGTCTCGACTTCTTTTGAAGAGACGAGGCGGGTTCGAGCCAGGTCTGGAACGGAGATGAAAAGAAGCCTCCGGTGGTATGACTTAATGGGATTCGGCATCGGCGGTATGGTCGGTGCCGGAGTATTTGTCACCACCGGCCACGCCAGTCGAAAATATGCCGGCCCTTCTGTCATCCTCTCTTACGCCATTGCTGGCCTTTGCGCTCTACTCTCTGCTTTCTGCTACACAGAGTTTGCCGTGGACCTCCCTGTCGCCGGCGGCGCGTTTAGCTACATACGCGTAACTTTTGGTCCGTTACATTTTCATATGCAACACGTTCATATTTCAGTAACTAATCAAAACCTTTTCCTTTTCCTCGTCTTAAATACATATATGTGCGGCGTGCCATTGCAGGTGAATTCTTGGCCTTCTTAACCGGTGCGAATCTGATAATAGACTACGTACTATCAAATGCGGCGGCGGCCAGAGGATTCACAGCCTATTTATGTACTGCGCTGGGAATCTCAAATACCCATTTAAGGTTCACCATCCATGGCCTACCAAAAGGGTACAATGAAATTGACTTTGTTGCAGTGGCCGTGGTCCTACTACTCACTCTCGTAATCTGCTACAGGTACGCACATCCTAAATTTTCTACCAATATCTCGTCATCATTTTCACTTTATTTGAGGGTGTGTGGTAGAGATTAAAATCAGATTAAAATTGAAAATATAGTCGTTATTGTTGACTTTTATTAGACGGGTGAAATCCAATAACGCCATATCTTCAATTTTAATTGAATTTTAAGCCGTATGAAACGGGGTCTTAAGCCTCATTAATTTCATTTTTTCCTGGGTTTTTGCAGTACTAGAGAGAGCTCATGGTTAAACATGGTTTTAACTGTTCTGCACATTTTGTTCATAGTTTTCGTAATAGTGATTGGGTTCTGGAGAGGTGAGTGGAAGAATTTCACTGAACCCGAAAACCCGAACAATCCTGGCGGGTTTTTCCCATTTGGTGCTTCTGGTGCGTTTTATGGTGCTTCTGTGGTGTATTTGAGCTATATCGGTTACGACGCCGTTTCCACGATGGCTGAAGAGGTCAAAAATCCGGTTAAGGATATCCCAGTCGGAGTTTCCGGCTCGGTTATCATCGTCACTGTTCTTTACTGCTTAATGGCTGCTTCAATGTCCTCCCTTCTCCCTTATGACATGGTAATTACTCTTTTCTAGACCAGTTTTTGAATGACTAAAATAATTTAATTCATTAGGTACAATCCTGCAGTGCAGATTTTCAAGAAAGTAGTGACGATAATAATGTCGTCATTATCAACAGATTGTACGTGAATGTCAAACAGTAATTAATTATATATTTATGACACAGATCGATCCAGACTCGCCGTTTTCTGGGGCGTTTAAGGTGGGGTCGGCGGGGTGGAGGTGGGTGTCGAATGTGATCGGAGTGGGGGCCAGTTTTGGTATTTTGACGTCGCTTTTGGTGGCGATGTTGGGGCAGGCACGCTACATGTGTGTAATCGGACGGTCATGCGTGCTCCCTTCATGGTTTGCGAGGGTCCATCCTAAGACTTCTACGCCTGTAAATGCCTCCGCCTTCCTTGGTATGTTGTCCCACTTGCTAAATCTTGCCTTTTTTTCTTATGTCCTCGCTTGCATTTACTTGCACTTTTTTTAACTGATGTGGGGCTCAAGCGCGTCAAGAATTAACATAAAATTGTTGTCTTAAATGAATTCCGTTCTTAAATTGGAGCCTCTACAGAGTTAAGTGAGGTAGTACAATGTACTCATAAGTCCAACAACTGATGTGGACCCAAGGCCGAGGCGAGTCTTGAGATTTTCTGAACTTTAGGCCTACTTCACATGAAGCCTTCTACATACTTTTAAGAGTTTGCCTATATATTTTGAAAGCATTAATATAATAGGGCCCTAGCCTACGCGGGGCCGCATATACTGCTTATAGTCGAGGCCACCCCTATGTGGACTCCATCGTGTCAAGAATGAAAAGTCGTATTGTCTTGATTGAAAGTCTTGTCTCGATTGAAAGCCATTCTTAAATTGGCCCTATAAGAGTTAAGAGATGGTATACATTGTACTCATAAGTCAATCAATTGATGTGAACTTGGCCCATCAAGAATTAATATAAAGCCATCTTGTCTTGAACGAAAGTCAATTCTTACTTTGGATCCTTCGTGTAGAGTTAAGACAGGGTGTACAATGTGCTTATAAGCTCGCAAATCGATGTGAAACTCGAGGATTTTGGGTCCATTTAGAACTGTTTCAGTTTGAAGCACGGGGTTATGGTTTATCTTTAGATTTTGATTCTCATTCAACTAATTTTTGTCTTGTGGGCCAATTTTTGGTGCAAGGACGTGTTGAAATTCCTTGGAGGTTGAAATATTGGAGTTAGAACTTGACTATTTTTGGTTGGGACCATTCTAGTGAGATTAACTTTTTGGATGAAATTTGTTATTTTAAATTTTATTATCATTGGATTTGGAAGTTAGTGGATGAAACTATTGCTTTAGCATTTTTGATATTGAGATAGGCGGACCTCACCTAATAAAAAAATGAAAATACAGTAAGAGATGATGTCATTCTTTTGCTGATCAATAATAGTTTATCCTTGACTTTTGCGAAAGGGAAAGATCATATGATTCTTCTCAAATTGGTAGAGCTAAGAGTGATGACTTAGTATATAGGATCGCTAGGAGAATGGTGGAAATGCTGTTCATTCATTGATGCTCCAAACTAACTTTTAAAGATTTTGTGATCAAGATTTTGTCGACTGGGGCCACCATTAGATAATTATTCCTATCATCAAGTCCCTTTTGTGGTTGTCAACATCCCATTTTTCTATTTACCATTTTGTATGTATGTATTGTTTTTTTTTCATGGATGGTCGATATTTGATCTTTTACTTTTTTTTCTTGTTCTCGTTATTCTTTCTTCTTTCTTGTTAAATTGTTCATATATATACTCGTACTCGTTATTTTCTCTTCAGGAATCTTCACAGCAGCTATTGCCCTTTTTACTGATCTAAACATCCTACTGAATCTCATATCCATTGGGACGCTATTTGTCTTCTACATGGTGGCAAATGCGGTGATATATAAGCGTTACGTTACTGTGGGAACGACAAATCCGTGGCCAACCATTTCATTCCTGTCTTGTTTTACTCTCACATCTGTCATGTTTACCCTCCTCTGGCATTTCGGGCCATCAGGTAAGCCCAGTGCCTTCATGCTCGGGGCTTGTATCACTTTGGCAATTGGAGTTCTACAATTATTCCATTTTATGGTCCCACAAGCTCGAAAGCCTGAATTTTGGGGGGTCCCTTTGATGCCATGGATTCCTTCCATGTCCATCTTCCTTAACATATTCTTGTTGGGTTCTCTTGATAGAGCATCCTATGTCCGATTTGGATTCTTTTCAGGCCTGTCGGTGCTTGTTTATGTTCTATACAGTGTCCACTCGAGCTTCGACGCAGAGGAAGTTGGAGCTCTTAGTCAAAAGACTGGGGAAAGTATGAAGGAATCTGTTGAAAGTGAAGATAATATTCTCAAAGTGTGAAAAACTTCCTAATCTTGTTTCCTTTTTTTTTTTTCAATAACTTTACAGCTTGTTTTTGTTGATGGACGCTTTAGAATAGGGGTGAAGAAGAAAGATAGTAATAATAATAATTAAAAAAAAAAAAAGAGCCTGCATGTTTTGCAGTTGCAAGTTGTATAGTTTGATCTTTCAGTAGAGAACTTAGTTTAAGATCCCCTGTATAAATTTATTAATGTGATCCATCATTTTTGTGGAACTTTAACTTAATGAAAGCATCAAAATTGAAGTTTGGAATGTCCTTTGGACATAATTGAATAGTACAATAGATAATGTATTTTTTTCTTCAATATTGTGTTATCTTATCGAACAAGAGACTACTATTTATCTTTGAAGTGCATGATAAATACCGTTAAAGTCCAATATTGCTGAAGAAATTAAATGAAGTACTCTAGATACAAAGTATGAAAATGTGTCTATAACGTCCCTCCCCAACCTAGAGCGCCAAAGAATCTTTCATTTACATTAGTTGTTGAAGTTCAATATCATTGAATTTACGGGTATTGGTTAGTGCGTGTGAATGGTCGGACTACACATTGCTAAGGTTTCACTGGGAACTCTTGCAACCAGGCCGACAAAGGTCTAGAAATTTTGCTAGGGTACACAATCCCACCGCCCCCCTCACAATGAGGGGGGCTTGAGGTGAATTAAATAATAGGCAGGCCCCCATTGTGAGAGGGGGGCATGGGGCGGGTACACGGGGTTTTACTTGTAGCTTAACTCAAGGTCTAGTGCTCAATTCAAATTTTGTTTTCCTGACAGTTTTAGTGTTTGTATATTCTCATGGGGGAGGGACAAAGAATGACTTAATGATTATGTGACTGCCTTAGTCATTAAGAGTGTGTTTTGTAGAGATTAAAATCGGATTAAAATTGAAAAATTAGCCGTTATTGTTGACTTTTATTAGATGAGTGGGACCCAACAACGATCATATTTTCAATTTTAATCTGATTAATAGTCCTACCAAACGGGCTCCTAAAAGAAAATACAAAGCTTTCGCATCTATTATTTGATGTTATAATTTTTGAATTAGTGTGTGTTTTGGAGCACGTGTAGTTGAAAAAAGGGATTTTTTTTTATAATTTATGTGTAATATTATTTTATGGTTAATTTCACAAATGGTCACTGAACTTACCTAAAAATTAAAAAACGGTTACTGAAATTTGAAATTTACAGAAATGGTCACTAAAGTTTCATGCGTTTTTACAAAC
>CAIGRQ010346132.1:0-11050 GCA_903798375.1 Fraxinus sp. D2006-0159 | reverse complement strand
AAAAAATATTATCTCCAAGTGGACCACATCTCCATGTGAGGGAGTGGACACCTTGATGTACACAAAATTATGTACAAGTAGCAAGGCTCTAATAATTTTCATTATCATTTTTTTTACTCATTTTCAATCACACATTCTTCAATAAAATAATATTTTTTATCACGTCAATAAATTTTCCTTCTTTTTCAACCACACTTTCTTCATTAATCTACTATTTCAGAATACATTCTTCCAAAATAACGTGACTCAAACACACCTATATTTTGGGAAGTTGTGGACAATTTTGGATTTAAACTAAAAAAAAAAATAAAAAAAAAAAGAATACTGCAGAGATTTGGTATCTCCAGTTTATTGTGACTAAAACAGTTAAAACTTAAAAGGTTAAGATTTAAGAATGTATTTCGAAATAATAATTGATGGAGAATATAGTGTTAAAAAATAAGGAAAAATTCTAAATTGGTGTGCAATATTATTTTATTAAATAAAAAATATATTTTGAAAAAAAATAGAAATTGATATAAAAATATATATTAGTGAGTATTTTGAAAGTAAAAATAAAAAAATGGTGGTGATGCACTGGCGAAGAAAAGTTGAAATTGTTACGAAGAAATGACAGTTTGACAGTTGGAAGCCAATTATATTGCGGAAAAAGCCATAGAAACAGGGTCAATGACCCCATCGACAGCCCCCCTTCCAATAGGGGGGCGCCAATGTTTGCAATGGGTCATTGACCCTGTTTCTATAGCACGGTTCTTATATGTTATTCTTTGTTAATCGTACACAATGAAATTACATAATAATTTACATATAAATAATGTTGTGAGATATGATTAGATCAAAATTTCTTCAATCAAATAAAAAAATTACTCACATCTCATCTTTATATAAATCATCAAGTACAAGTAACGCAACCATTATTCTTCTAGCCCCTGTTTGATGAAATTTATTTCGCCCCTATTTGATACCAATTAAAATTTAGATGAAAGTCAATAAACAATTTTAACTACATATCTTAAGGGTACCACAACCTTTCAATCATATATTTCCTCTTTAATCAAAATCTACTAAAAATTAATTTTAATCCATAACAAACAAGGGCTTCAAATTTTATTTTTTTTACGTACTCATTTTCAACCACATATTTGTACAATAAAATATTTTGCATATAAACTAAAAACTCTTCCATATGTTTTAACGTTACGCTTTTTTCAAAAATTCACTGTTCAAAATGTTATTTTTGTCAAATAATGGCTAATAGTGCACCAATTAATTACGATTAGCTGACAGTTTGAATTCAGATTTGATTGAAAGTAACTTATCACTCGGTTACTCAACCGTTGGGGAGTTTAAGGAAATAAATAATGAAAATCCTAATGTTCTCTCGAACGAGCTCCATTTTTATTTTATAATGAAATAAGAATCCCCAAAGAATTTTTATTGCTAGCAAAAAGGGTGATGCAGGGAAAATATCCACAAGAAAAAAAACATATAAATGTAAGATTTGTTGGAAGTAAAACTGCATTCACCAAACCGGAAAACAATTATAAATTTAGCAGTCATGCCATGTAATTAATCATCGTTTGAAGTGCTATTCCTTCAGGCACGTCATTGCAGAAATCGTCAAAGTGGTTATGAATTTAATTTGAAATTAATCAGGAGTATGAAACATAAAAAGCCTTTTTTCCATACTCATATTTCCTCTTCCTCAAAGGGATCTCGTTCTGGAAAATCACCAGCCTGAGAAACATTCAAATCATTTCAATGATCAAAACTATTAAGAAGCGTATTAGCAACAAAATACATACAATCAGTGTTCTAAAAAATACGGCAAGACGACAAGGTTAAACTTCAAGCTTTTACGAGCAGAAATGAGCCAGGCAAAGCTTAGGCGTAAAAAAACGTAAAGTATCGCTAGGCAGCAAGGCCAAGTAGAACAATGCATACAATAACAATCTTATGTGAATTAAAAGAAAAGGTCGTGGGGGCATTCTTATACTAGATATAGATAGGGGACTAACAAGAGATGGGGCAAATGGAATAGAATATAAAATCAGCTGCCAATAATCTCAGTGCAATTCATTCAATCAATAAAGTCACAAAATACATGGGATAAACATTTTTAGCATTGGAAAACCCGGCATAAACATTTCCTATAGTTGATTTATGTATCTTTCATTTCCGAACACAGTTATGCCAACTGTTTCAAAAACCCTCCCCAGACAAGAACAGAAAATAAAAAATATAACAAGATAACAATAACTTTCCCTCCTAGAGAGCTAGACTCCAAGCTTCTCATCAATGTTCAAGTCCACCTCCATGAAACACCCACCTCAGTCTCTTTCATCCTTGGCAGCCTGTACCAGCCTACTTTTCCAATCCATCACTCTTTGTTCAATCCAGTCTTTTTCTTAAATTTCATATAATTTAAATGTCTACCATTGATGAATAATTGAAGACTCGAAGGTATGTGCAATTATGCTTATGTAGATGAAATAGGAATCGGATGCTTCACATTTATGATCTGCAGAAATGTAGAAGGTGGGGATTGAGCAGAAGATAGGCAGGTTAAATTAGAGAGTTATCTAGACATAGGACTGCCTCTGGCATAAATCAACCTAAATTTAAAGAAGTCTCTTTCGTTCAGCAGAGTTCTGGTTCAAATCGTAACTGAGGTATATCACTTATCTGTTGTTTACGAATCCGTTTCGGCTGTACCCTTTCTTTTCTCTTTTTCAGTTGCGGCTCCGTGGAAAGAAGTTTCATTGGGAAGGTGGTATCTTCTAGGAGATCAGATCACTGAAGCTTGTAGTTTAAACAACTGATCTTTGCTTGAATTTAGCCCGAGTAAGGCTAACTTAAATTAGGATAACCAGGTGCCAAGCCTTTATATGAAACCAAGTCCTCTCTGGAAAGCTTTCTAAGCTACAATTCTATGGTAATGCTTATTCATTTTGTACATTAATTTGAAAATTATGTCCAATCATAATTTCATTTCTTGAATCTGCACTGCAGTTCAGCTAATAGTTTCCCATTATATGGATATACTGTTGTCAATTTCCATATTTTATTAGATAAGCATGTCAGCTTGTTCTAGATACTAATGAGAAAAATTGGTTCTTTAACTAGAATTTATGTTCACCAAACTATTATCTACAATAACATTTCAGATTTGGTTCTGCACATATTTATTTTTCATAAACGAACAGCTTCTAAATTGCAATATCTTTTAGTACAAACCTTCACTTTGTCTGGTCTGACCATTCCGCCATGAAGCGGAGGGCAATCAAAATATCGCTTTCCTTTCACCCTGCACAAGAAAGCTGTATACATTAAAGCTAGCACAAATATTACGAACATCGGAAAGTTGGAAGTTGGAAGTCACATACATGCCATCATGTTTTCCCAAAGGTTCATCATACTGAACTCCAACCCAAAAACCAGGTGCAAGAGTTTCTGCCTGACCGACAAATCTGACGACCCCTCTCTTCTGCCCTGGTTCAACTTGACATCTATCCCCCACCTTTTTATCAAGGAAAAAGAAAAATGTGATTGTTAATTATGAATTTAAACAAACAAAAAATGAAATGAATATTGATAAAACTTGAAACATAGTGGATGACTAGTTAAAAGGAAGGAATACAAATCATTAGTAACAAATAAAGAACTTGTTCTGCGTTCAAGCTTTTTCTAGATCTAAATCTGCATTCTTAACAAAAAACATATTTTACAGGTCAAATTAAATAACATCAGAATTAACATCAATTATAATTCATAATGCCACGTCCAAGGAGTTATTTAAGAAACCAGAAATAATTAAATAGTTCGCATTTTATTTCTTGATTAATGAATATTAAGAGAAGGGTCTTTAATGTGGAGTAGCCCTGCTCTTCTTAACAACTGCACCAAACTCTATGACCTATGATTCAAGATTGAGAAACGCCCAAATATTTTAAAGTTTAAGGGTTTATGTTAGGCTCCTGATCTTTCTTACGCACCCAAAATCAGAACACGGATGGGGAATCGACCATCAGCAGCCAATAAACAAGTTTCAGAAGTTATCGTAGAGCAAACTTATAATGTGATCGCCATAAAATTGGTAAATTTCTTTACCAGATTCACAGTGTCCAGAATAGTTATATTCGTACAAGTTCATATGATGGACTGCCGAAATGCTTTAGTAACATGAAGAGACAATGCTAAACCTAAAAGAAGAGTGGAATTTTGGGATATCCTAGAATCAATATCAGCCTTTGATTAGGATTCTCCTTGATCTACTCCTGATAATGCTTATGTTTTACAAGCAAGCACAAAACAGACTCCCAGGAAACAGGCATCTTTGAGAAAGCTCTATATGCACATAATGTGAATGAAAAAGTTCAAGTTAACCAACCTTTATATTTGCACAAACATCCTCCATGAAGTTGTCCGAAATCTGTTGGTAGAAAAGAAAAGATACAAGTCACAGAAATGAAAACAGTCCTACAAACAAAGGTAAAAACTTAAGGTGCTTAACTAGCAATAATTTTTGCTCATGTGGATAAGTTATATACTTCAAAAGAATGCAAAAATCAGCTATAACAAGAACCTAGCCATATTCTAAACAAACATGGAGCAGGCTACATGAATCATTTTTGGACATTTTTATTGGCTATAGAGCTAGGCCTGAAAGGTCAGCTCTGAAACAGAGAATTCTCGTTTTTTAAAAGAGAAGAGTATCACAAGCATTTTATACTTGTTGAGGAGTACACAGGAAACTTGTGAACCAACGGAGAGATTATTGTGCTACTAGAATGGAGCTCGGAAAAGGTATCCGCAAAACATTCCAGAGATATTGAAGAGATGTATACTTTAGACTTGTGATCAGATGGATGTTGATGTCCAAATTTTTCCTTGAACTTTCTGAAAGTACCTGAAACACAAATTATGCAAAGAATTGTGGGTCAAATCAAGTTAATGTTCATCTCATTACAAGGTAAGAACCTAGGCAAGAAAAATGCGTAACTTAAATACAAGTACCAGCGAAAATTGAATTGACAGCTGCAAATTCAGCCTACAATATGGCCTGAGTCACCTGACTAATAATAAAGCTGATAGATGGTATTAAACAAACCAAGCCTCGGCTTCATAAAACCTATTCAGCTAGACGTGGTGGAACTAATGCATTATTATGACCCAGAAATTCATCACTATTTTCATAAAAGAAGTCGCTAGAACACTCTGATGCAAAAAATAAACTCAATCACGATCATATCTTTCTTTAGCCAGAGGCAATAGTGGAAACAAAGATTATGACAACGGAGATTACCATCACGTTTCTCATATGCCTCTTCAGAAATTTTGTATTTCTCAACAAGTGACGTGTCTTCCAGCCAACCACCAGATGTTACAGATGATGGGTCCTGATCGATGACATGCAGCCGGAAACTACAAAAGGAGATATGATGTATCCAAATAAGTTGGAGAAAATTTAGTCTCAGATCAAGTTGTATGTAATTGCGATAACGGAAAGTGACAAAACTTCTGTTCATTTATATGTCACTATAACCAGAAAGCTTCAGATTTGTCAGTTATAAACAAATGAATATTACAACACAGACAAAAGAGGCAACAAAAACTTGAGAAGTTACACCAAGAACCTGCAGAAACATCTAAGAGACTATGACTATTTACCATGACCACCTTCTGTCAAAGTAAATATTGAATGGAAAATTATTGGAATTTAGTGGAGAGGAATCAAAATTAGAAAACCATATTAAAATGCTGACATTTATTTGCACATGTTCACCAAAAAGGGGAGGATTTAAAATGAAACAGACACTGAACTGACCCGTCTTGTGGGGAATAAAAACCAAGGGCTCTCGTGTTATCCCCTACATCTGCAACTTTAGTGCCAATATCGTCATAAAGCTCGAGGAACATTGAATTGACAGAAGTACCACATTTCTTCCACAACTTTTCTTTTACAGCTTCTACTGTCATCTGATGAGAAAATCAAGATTATATATATCTCAGACCCATCACAAGTAAGCCAAGCAATTCTTGTTTCTGCCTCGAACGCTTTTAGCAGAAGAACCACATATAATCTAGCCAATACATTCACAATGAGTACATACATATTTCTTACGGCCTACGTTACTTGAACTCTCTGTTTACAATGTTGTACCCATGCCAGGCTTCATGCTTAACATGACACGAGATAAGTGTCCAATGCTTAAAATCAGCACAACTCTCTAAAACACCTGGCACAAGGTCCAAGCACTGAGCCACAACCACAGACTTTACTAACAAAAGTAACCAAATGTTCTTCTTTTGTGCCATTTTTGTCTTTTCCTTGTTGTCAAAGTTATATAAAACATATCTATATATTCTTAAGTAAGCTTACTGATTCTACAAATAATGTGCCCATGTACTCAGCTACCTATATCCAAATTCAACACTGATTTGTGATCATATCCTTTCGTGTGAAATGGACAGTTATCATGTTTGGCACTTAGATTTACGGAGGTGACAATTTACTGGTACTACAAAGTCATTTTTCATGAATTGATTGATAGTTGCACAAAGTTAACTGAAGAAAGGCGTCAAAACATCATTTAAGTTAACTAGAAAAAGAAGTCTACCTGTAGAGAGAATCGAACATCAGCTGAAAAACTTTTGATGTTAGAATGGGTGACACGTAAAAGAACTGATTCATCTCCCTGAATTTGTAGCCGAGAACCCATGTCCTTCCTTTTTTCTGTAGCTACGCTGAATACTGTCTACAATAAAATACATTCTTAAAAACCAAATATCACCTCATATAGAATGCAAACTCAAAATTTAAACAAATGCTCCCCCAGCATTTTCCCTTATCTTATAAATAGAAAAATCCCCTTATTTGTTAGATTGCAGTGTATTGTAGTATAACTGATGTATTTATATGCACAAATATGCAACCTGCACAATTTTGAGTAATCTGTATGCAACCAATCCGAACATGAAATTAAAATATTATGCTATAATGATTTCATACAATGCTAAACTGAATTGGCAAGTTGCGGTCTGATTGGATAGAAAAAATTCAAACATTTTGCCCTGGTTGACCCCATTCTCTAAAAACTCATTTTTACCCCCAAAATCATTTTCAACCACATTCTTCTAATAATTTTTTTTTTGCAGATGAACCTAAAATTTTTTCCTACTTTTTTATAGCGCATTCTCAAAAAAAATAAAATAAAAAAATAAAAAAAATCACTATTACAAAACTCATTTTTTATGAAATCGGGGCTCAAACACGATCTTTGTGTAACTGAGTAAAATTAATAGTTTGACACAACAGGACCCGTTCCAAATCACCCTAGTGGACCTAAAACATGACGTGCATCAATGATGGATGTCACTAAGCACCGGACCCACCGCTAAGGTCGACTTTGACCTTCTTTAACTATTACGAATTTAATAAAAAATTTGACAAAACTCCCCTATAAATCAGACTAAAACCATTTGAAAAGCAACAAATTTTTCCAAACATGTATTATCTGAAAGATACTCAGGACCATATGTCCCTCTAACACATACTAACCAAAACTAAGTATAACCAACTCGACCATTTTAATATAATTTACAATACAACCCAAAAGGACGTAAAACAACAAAAATGTAGTGAGCCCATATATTTAAATACTTGAGACATTAACTAAATCAAATAAATCATACAATGTGATTGTGTCAAGTGGCTTAACTCGACATATGAACATGCTCAAATGCTGCTCAACTTAATTATCATATGATAAGAAAAATGTGACAAAATATATGAGCTTATAACTCAGTGAGTAGATAGTTCACAAATAAGTACATTTTTCTCATTTATATATATTTACTGAAAAATCTTATTTATTCTATTACAATTTCAAAAAATTCTAAAATCTGATAATTACTTTTAAGACTAAAAATGAAAATTTGAGTAAAAATGTCATTTATTACTTTTAACAAAATCCTTTATTCTTTATTCTAAATAACAATTGTAAAGTATCTTAAATATAAGTAATCTGATATCAATGAAAATTTGAGTATAAATGTCATTTCACATTACTATAAGCTGAAATCTTTACTCTATAAACAAAATAAATTGAATTTTGTAATCTGAAATTTGATAAGTTGTGCCTACAATAATATTGAAAAATCACACCAAAAAGTTCCCGTGCAGAGTTGTGCCTACAATAATTTGATGTACATAGCAAGGCTATTTATAATCTAATAATTCTGTAATTCTTAAATTTGGTCATGCATGAGCAAAGTTGTCCAAAGGTTATATATTCTGGTCATATACTGTGGAAACATATTCACAATATTGCAAGGTGGGTAAAATCACCATATCTAGTCATACACAGTAAAAACGCATTCACATAAGTGAAAACACATTCACACCCGTGCAGAGCGAGTAAAATAACCATATTAGATTATAAACTATGGAAACACATTCACACCCTCACATAGGATAGTAAGGGTACTTTCTGCCGGTTTTAAAATGAACTTTAAATGTACTGAAATATTTAATATTGATGTAATATGACAATGAAGTGAAGATTGGGGTAAAATCACATATGGTACTTTTGGGTGGTTCTAAATAAACTTTAGATATATTGAAATATTTAATACTAATATAATATGATGATGAAATGATTCAACATAAATGAATTTAACTTTAAAAAGAACTACTTATTTCACGTTGTCTTACTCAATCATCTAAAATAAGTAAATCTTACAACTCAGATAATTCACTATAAGCAGTATAATAAATAAACATTTCATGTATGCTTTATTAACAACTATAGAGTATTTAAGTGCTTATTTTCTAAAAAATAAGGTTTCCACTTTCAAGCTATAGAAAGCAATCTCGTTAGGTTGACAAGTTTTTCCAAACTTTCATGTTGCCACATGAAATAATGGTATAATTATTCAAATTACAACCAAACAATAAACTAATGCAAATTCACCACTTAATTCCTCAACTTCAACATTTACTCTTGCACTTCATTTCTCTAACTTTTCTTTTCTTTAATTATTTACCAACTAATCACCGAACATGATAAAATATCATTAATCCACTAATACTTTCTGAATTCAAGTCACTGCCTAATTTAACCCATATACATAATCCAACAGCTAAACTCCAATATTTGTCATTTAGCTTCATTCAAACCTTTGAAATCTGAGAAACCAAAGGTTTGATAAAAACAGCAATTCCAGAATATAGAAACTCAACATAAATTCTGAATATTAGAAAGTTGGCACAGAAACTTTTGACGGAAATAGCACTTTTTGGGACAGAATTTCAAACGTAACACCACTGTATTACCTTTGCTCAAAAATAGCTTAAAATTGCTTGAATAATGGAGGAAATTCAAGCTCAAATCCTTAAATAGAGCATTTGGTATTCTATAAACACAAGGAATAAAGAATAAGTTCTCTATCAAAAACCTATTTCAAAGTTCGCTTCCAAATATTTAAAGTTAGACCACTAATTACAAACCTAAATGTAACAATATTCAACAACAAAGGATTACTTACCTCTTGATAATAAGGAGAAATTGGAGGAATGGAGGAGTCGAGCCCTTCTTCCTTTTTCTCCTTTCTTTCTTCCTTTTTTTCTCTTCTTTTTCTCGATCTTCTGATTTCTACCTTTTCTAAACGGAAAATGGATCCATTTCTCTTTTAAGTGTAATTGCAAATCAAGTCCCAAATATTCATATAAGATAACTTTTAGCCCTTGAATTATAGAAATAGAAACTAAATCCCTAGATTTTTATTTTATTTTATTTATAGCATTTAAGTACTTGTAATTGTGGAATAGAACCCATAAAAATTATTTGTTCAATTTAAATCCCCATTCGACTTTGACTAAATACTTTCCTTACTTGGACTACAAATAGTGGAGTGTAACACTGTACTTCACCCCGTAAAAATTGTGGAATAGAACCCATAAAAATTCATTTATTCAAGGCGTGTTACGACTTTGAAAGAAATGAGTGGAATGATCACCTACAAAACAAAAAAAATAAAAAAAAAATCAAATAATCTTTTGAGAAATCTTACAAGAATTTTTAACTTATTTTACTAAATTATTGACTACCCAAGTAGATAGAATTTACAAAATTAACATGCACATTCACGTGATGCGTGAATATTTTCCAATATATACGTACGATACACGAATAATTCATATGTCTCGATTAATTGAAAATATTTAAACTTTATGCTAATTGTTTAATTACAAAACTCAATAGAAAATGTCAGATATAACCTTGTTTAAGATTAGCATGCTTTAAAACGAGAAACTAAGGGCCTGTTTAATAGGCATTATTTTCCATGGAAAATGGAAAATGATTTCCATTTCCACCCATTTGGCTTGTTTGATGGCCATTTTTTTCTAGGCAAAATTTTTTCCGGGTGGCAACCTCACGCACCTGTTTTCACCAGTTTTGTGGAATTGGGTGGGAAATCTGATTCCACATTTTTTATTTATTTTTTATTTTTGGCAATAGAAACAAATTTCATAACCAATTGTAAAAAAAAAAAATCACTTTAATGGATAATTTCCATATAAAGCAAAGTCAAACGAACACTAAATTTTGATGAAAAAAAAATGATTTTTTAGGAAATTTTTTTGTTTACTTTTNTTAACAAATTTCATAACCAATTGTAAAAAAAAAAAAATCACTTTAATGGATAATTTCCATATAAAGTAAAGTCAAACGAACACTAAACTTTGATGAAAAAAAATGATTTCTTAGGAAATTTTTTTTTTTTACCTTTTGGCAATGGAAACAAATTTTATAACCAATTGTGGAAAAAACAAACACAAAAAGATCAAAAATTTAAAAATTTCCTGGGTTGAAAATTATACCAATCAAACACACTTAATTAACAATTCACTGGAAAACAAGTGCTAGACAATTAGGTGGTGTTCTCTTTGTGTTTCAGTTTTGTGTTTTGTGTTTTGAAAACGTTTTGTGTTTTGTGTTTTGAGTGTTTGTTTTGAGATTTCTGAAAATGCGTTCTTTTTGTTATT
>CAIGRQ010346125.1:1075-14096 GCA_903798375.1 Fraxinus sp. D2006-0159 | reverse complement strand
CGCCTACGTGGCACCCCCTGACGACGCCACGTAGGCGCCCTGTTTTTGGCTCGGTCCTAGAGCCTGTCACCCAAGAATTTTTCTTCAAATAAGGGAGAGAATTTTTTTTTATTATTATTATTTTCAAATTTAAAAAATTAAGTTTCAATAATCGGAGAAAGTATTTTTGTCTAAAATTAAAAAAATTCTTTTAGAAGTAATTATACCTTATAAAAAGTTTCGAATGTAATTCATTTACATCACATTTTAAGAGCATGTTTGGTAACAATTAAAATTGAAAATATGGCTGTTATTGGGTTTCATCCGTCTAATAAAAGTCAACAATAACGACTAATTTTTCATCCTATTTTAATTTCTACCAAACAGGCTCTAATATTGCAACTATATGAAGAATTAAATTATTATCTTTCAAAAAAAACTGGATTTAAAAGGCATATGGGTCTCGAATAAAATGCATATATGTTTGTATTTAAAATTCAATCAATTTATTTATCTAACCCGTGTTTGATTCCTATTATTTTCAAAATACATTTTTCTCTTTTATTTTCAACACGCATTCTTCATTAAAATAATATTAAATGCAAATTAAATTTTTTTCTTAGTCTTCAACCGCACAATCTCCATCAAAATACTATTTTAAAATACATTTTCAAAAAATAAAATAAAATGGGGCACAAATAATTCTAACTAAACTTGTCCTTCTAGAAAATAAATTTTAATTGTTTTTTTCTCAAAAAAAATTAACTTTTAAATACAAGGGTGAGGGGTGGACAATGGATCCCATTGCAAATTATGAAACCATGTTATTTCGATGTACTTGTACAAGAAAGACGGGAAGGTTCAAAAAGTCAAAATGGAAACAACCAAATTGATTTTTCACTTTATTTTAGAACTCATACGGTCATACCCCTATGAGTTGCTTTGGATTTGATGTTTACGAGTCGAATACTTAAGTTTATTCCATGGTGGGACATAATCGTACATTTAGTTTCGTTCAATTTTAAATAGTTTCTAAAATGTCACTCAACTTTTCAAAATTTCTTTTAATTGTCATTGAACTTTTAATGTTATTTTAAGTTCCTGTTTAATGGTCATTATTTCAAAAAGAAAAATTGTTTTAATAGTGATTTTAATGAGAATGTGCAATTAAAAAGTATGAAAAAGTTTTGATTTACGTGTAGATTATTTTATTGTGTAAATGCATGATTGAAAATAAATATCTACAAAAATGAATTTTCAAATAATAGTTATCAAATAGGGGTTAAATGGTGAACAATATGAGCATATTTGGTAACAATTAAAATTCAATTAAAATTGAAAATATGGTCGTTATTGGGTCTCACCCGTCTAATAAAAGTCAATAATAGCGGCTGATTTTTCAAATTTAATCTGATTTTAATCTATACCAAACAGGCTCTATGTAACTACGACATTGTAAGATCAACATTTCGAAACTAATAAACCTGTAAAATAGTTTTCAAAATCAAGTGTTAATTCATAATTTAATTAATAATAGTATAATAAAATTATTCTACTTACCCCATCCTACCTTCACTCCACTCCACTCTACTCTACTCCACCACACCCCACCATACAACAGCAAACCAAGTCTCCCTTTGACACACATTCTTTCAAAACTCATTTTCAATCACACATTCTTCAATAAAATAATATTTTCCATCACATTAATAATTTTCCTTACTTTTTTAACCACATATTTCTCATCATATTTAAAATACATTATTTACTCAATAATATCCATCAAACACACTCTAAATTTCAAACTCAAACCCTAATCTTCTTCTTTCATTTCGACTCCCTTCTCTTTCTCTCTCTACTCTCTATCATCTCCCTCCCCCTTTCTCTCCATAGGAGGCGGCCCTAAGGCTCCAGCGACTGTTTCGATGACTTCTCTGACAATCGTTTTGGCAATGTTTCAGTGAATGTTCCGACGAAGATGTCGTACTTTTTTTTTGCCAATAACATGTGATCAGTTCTATTGGATCTGTGACATGAAATGTGACTTGTAAATTTGATCCGTGAATTCTACAAAATGAGGCATGACCCGTTACTATTGATTTGCGACCTATTTATATTGATTTGTGATCTACACAAAATAATTGTAACTTGTGAACTTAAATATGTGACCATAACGATGTACTTGTACAAGAAAGACGGGAAGGTTCAAAAAGTCAAAATGGAAACAACCAAATTGAATTTTCACTTTATTTTAGAACTCATACCCCTAAGAGTTGCTTTGGATTTGATGTTTACGAGTCGAATATTTAAGTTTATTCCATGGTGGGACAAAATCAAACGTGTAGTTTCGTTCAATTTTAAATAGTTTCTAAAATGTCACTGAACTTTTCAAAATTTCTTTTAATTGTCATTGAACTTTTAATGTTTTTTTAAGTCCATGTTTAATGGTCATTATTTCAAAAAAATAATAATAATAATAATGTTTTAATAGTGATTTTAACGAGAATAATGTACGGTTAAAAAGTAGGAATTTTTTTTTTTATTTACGTATAGATTATTTTATTGTATAAATGCATGATTGAAAATAAATATCTACAAAAATGAATTTTCAAATAATAGTTATCAAACGGGGTCTAAATAGTGAACAATACGTAACTATGACACTGTAAGATCAACATTTCGAAACTAATAAACTTGTAAAATAGTTTCCGAAATCAAGTGTTAATTCATAATTTAATTAATAATAATATAATAAAATTATTCTACTTACCCTGTCCCACCTTCACTCCACCCCACCACACAATACCAAACCAAGTCTCCGTTTGACACACATTCTTTAAAATATATTCTTTCAAAACTCATTTTCAACCACATATTATTCAATAAAATAATATTTCTCATCACATTAATAACTTTCCTTACTTTTTAACCACATATTTCTCATCATATTACTATTTAAAATACATTATTTACTCAATAATATCCATCAAACACACTCTAAATTTCAAATTCAAACCCTAATCTTCTTCTTTCATTTCCACTCCCTTCACTTTCTCTCTCTACTCTCTATCATCTTCCTCTCCCTTTTCTCCATAGGAGGCGGCTCTAAGGCTCCGGCGACTGTTTCGATGGCTTCTTCGACAATCGTTCCGGCAATGTTTCAGTGATTGTTCCGACGAAGACGTCGTACTTTTTTTTTTTGCCAATGACTTGTGATCAGTTCTATTGGATTTGTGACCTGTGAACATTGTGACATGAAATGTGAACTCAAATATGTGACCATAACGATGAATTGCGACATGTAACTTATGAATTGTGAATTGTGACTAGTAACATATGTGACTTTAATAATGATATGTAATCTGTGAATTGGCTAATGTGACATGTGCAAATGACCATGTGACCATTTGAACTCCATCTCTAGTATTTGAAGGTTGTCGACGGTGGCGAGTAGCGATGTGCCGCTGACAGATAGATAATGGAGTGCGCTACCGACGGTTAGACAAATGGAGAAGAGGCGTGGGAGGAGGGAGAGAACGACGCGCAACAATGAGTCACTCCATTTTGCTGTGATGGAGCGCGGTGGTGTTACTGGTGGTGCTCATGATGCCGGGCATCGGCTCGGGATGGGCTACCGTAACAGGTTACGCGACCATGGCGGTGGCATTGGGGAATGAGAGGGAGAGGAGCCATTGGAAGAGAGTGTGGAGAGAGAAGGGATAATAGAAATAGAAGAGGAGGGAAATGATTTAGGGTTCTGGGGTGGGGTGGGGTATTAATTTTATTTTATAATTTTAATCAACCTTATTTACCACATGATTAATGAAACTAAAATTACATCCCCTGTTCTAGGTGATTTTCCCGGTTAAATATCACTCTTGATTTTAAAAGTTTACGGCAAGAGGTACTCTTCCTTCTAACGAAAACAACAACTGATGCAATAATTAGTACTAATATATAATTGTCAAAACAGTTCTATGTTGACTTCCCAATTGTCAACATTTACAGTATAAAGTGAGTTCTTAATTAGTGGATCTTATAAGTGAACATAAAAGTGACCTAATATTCGCGAAGTACTATAATCATATGTTTGAGAACAATTTATACTTTAATCATGTTATAAGTACAAAAAATTTTGATAGGTAATAACTGGCGTGGAATTATTGGAAGATAGAAACAGAAAAAAAAAAAAAAGTCCAATCATGTTCGACCACATCAGCGTCAGTATCAATTCTGTTAAAATTTCCCTATATTTGGAGTTTTATTGTTTTTCCCAATATTTAGAAGTGTTAACGCAGAACAGTTACATTTAACATGTATAGACTAAGTTTATCCATATGGAGACCTAGGACTAAATAATCAAACACTTAGCGTGATACAAAAGAGATTATGTACGAGTCCCTAGATTTTATGTGTGAAATACGATGCCAAGGTATGTGAAAATAATTAGGCAAAACTCTTGTCAGATTTCTTTCTGTTTGTAAACAGTAACACAATCTCTAATTCAATTAGGCAAAACTCTTGTCAGATTTCTTTCTGTTTGTCAACAGTAACACAATCTCTAATTCAAGTTTCTGAGTATTTTCCATTATTGCACCCTCCTTTCGATAGAGGAAAAATAGACACTTCTAAAGGGTTGAACACATGATTCGATTGTTTCAATATAGATCAAACTCTTGGCGTGACTTACTCGAGTTTTCTGGAATGTAATAACTTACAGTATAGTATTACCTTAAAAACCACCCCACCATCACTGTTGAAGAAGGCACCAAGAACCTCAGTAACCTCGCTCTTTAAACTAGTATAAATTCTGAAGTCAATGCCTATGTATGTTAAAATAATTAACAAAACCTTCATTAAATTTCTTTATGGAACTCAATCACTAACAAAAACTTCTGTTCATTTTCAGTCATTACACTCTATGCTCTCCTTTTTGGTAGAGAAAAGCTGAAACATATTATTACACCATTCTCCATTTACACGATTCAGAGGAGGCTAGGAAAAGTTTTGAATAAAAGAGGTTAGAAAAACTGACAACATATACGATGAAGACGAATATTTACAAACCGTAGTACAAACTGAATGAACAGTGTTGACCTCAAAAAATGTACCTTCAATGAGGCCAACAAAGCACAAGGTACTCACGTCCACGCAAACTTAATTCTTGTAAACTTGGACAAACCGTTAGTCACACGTAACCTCCTCCGATGGGGTTGGAGTTGGCCGTGCGCATTCCAACTGAATCATATGATAAAGTTATAACTTGAGAGTCTAAACTTGCATTACCTTCAAATAACATTAAGTGTGGGTTTTTATACTATAAGAAGATGAATGATGGTCATTAGATAAAGAGACGTGGACTCATCCATGAGGCTGATGCCTATAATCTTAGACATCAATCAATCATAAGCCTTAAATGTTAGTACCATTTTAGTATCTACAAAAGATTGCATGCTGAGATATTGTGTTGAGCTCCTTTCGTGTCCTCACCTCTACTCATGTAACGTCTCTTCCCATGGGGTCAGTGTGGTTTGGTAGGGTCGACAGTGTATTAGTTCGGCCACATAAAGGGATTCGGTTAGATTAGCCTAGTGTTAATATATACCAGTGTTCTAAAATGCGTAATGCGTTGCGATGCGTCGAGGTCGAGAATCAAGAATCACGAGCTTAAGCGTGTCAATGCGGAGAATAGGCGTCATAATGCGTTTCGTACATTTAATATTATTTTAATTATTTTTAAGGTATTAAATATNCTGGTGAATCAAGGCGTAACAAACAATACTATGAAAGACAAATTAACACCCAATATCCTAAATAAATATATTATATTTTTGGAGAACACAAAGTCTTGAGTTTTCACAGCAAAAATAAAAATTGTAGTAAAAACTAGTATAATTATAGGGTAATTCATTGTGAAGTTCCGTTGTAATTATACTGAGTTAATTGTTTCAATAGTCACTAAACTTATGTTTATGTTTTCAATTGTTTACTGAAATTTAAAACGTCGAGTTTTAGTCATTGAGCTTTAAAAAACGTTAGATGTTACTTACTAGTATTACTTCTATTTAAAATTTCTAACGAAGTCGGTGATGTGGCTAACGGAATGCACACGTGGTGCCCGTCACGCCGTTAAACTTTGAGATTGTTGAATTTTAATTGCTAAATTTTAAAAAATGTATTTGATTGTTTACTAAATTTTGAAAAACATATTTTATTACTCACTAACCTTTGTTTGAAAAAAGTCTTATATTCCTCACAAAAAAAATAAATTTAATTAAAATTCATTGTTAAAATTTCAATTAAAATGAGTTTGATTTAATTATAACTATTGTGTATTTCGTTGTAAACTCAAATATTAAAATCCAGTTTTAATTTAATTTAATTTTAATAACAAATTTATTGTATATTTTGTTACAAAATTCAAATATTATGATGGACAACACTCGAAAAGTTATGCAAATGAAGTGACTGCCAATTGCAATGGAATACACGATAAATTTTTTATTAAAATTAAATTAATTTTTACTTTTAATATATGAATTTTATAACGAAATACACAATAAGCTCCCATTTGGTTGGGATTAAAATTAAATTTTTAGCAGATTTTGATAGAAGTTGATGAAATGAGTTGTTCAAAAGTTGTGGGTCTCATAAATATGTGGTTAAAATTAATTGTTGATTTTGAGCTTGATAAAAATATAGATTTTAATTACTATCAAACATCTACTAAATTTGTTGTTAGAATTAAACTAAATTCAGTTTTTAATTCAAAATTTAACAACGAATTTTGATTAAATCCAAATTTATTGTGAGAAATAGAAGACGTTTTTCAAAGTTTAATGGTCAAAATTCGATTATCTCAAAGTTTGATGAGCAATAGATGGCGTTTTTCAAAAATTAGTGAGCAACCGAATGTTTTTTTAAAGTTTAGTGGCCAAAATTCGACTATCTCAAAGTTTAGTGGCCAGAAGTTGATCATCTCAAAGTTTAGCGATCAAAATTCAACTACCTTCAAGTTTGGTGAACAGTAGAGGATGTTTTTAAAAATTTAGTAAGAAATCGAAGACATTTTCCAAAGTTTAGTTACCAAAATTTGACTATCTCAAAATTTAATGGTGTGACGGGACGTCACTCGTGTATTTTATCAATCGCGTCACCAACTCCATTAGAGACTTTAAACTAAAGTATGCCGGTAAATGTCCAACAATTTTCAAAGTTCAATGATCAAACTCTACATTTTAAAACTTCAATGATCAATTAAAAACATAGAAATAAGTTTGATGATCATTGGAACAATTAACTCAATTATAGGCTCTAACAAAGTACTGGTTTGACTCTCAATCTCTAAATTTTTTTTTTTCAAACTTATTTTTAGCTATACACTTTTTCAATAAAATAATCTTGACATAAATTTAAAATTTTCTCTTATTTTTTAATCAAACGTCCCAAAAAAAAAAATCAGTATTACATAAAAAACAAAAAAACAAAAATGGGCTAAAAAAACACTGGTAATATTGCGCCGCGCCGCCAATATTATCACACAGGGATTGTTTTAAGGTGCGCACCGTGTCAGAATTTTCCATTTTCTCCCCTTTTCGTTTGCATATATACTATATATCTATCTACGGTGCCCTAGCTCTTTCTCTTCTATTTATCGAGTATAAACACCTTCCTATTTTGTTAATTCTATGAATTTATTGGTGGTTGATGTGATAAATTAATCGAATTTAAGGAGGTAAGATTTTTTCCCCTATCTGATTTCGTTTCTTGTTCAGCAAATTGAGGTACTTCTGGAAATTTGTTGTCTGAATTTTGAAACTTGAATTATGGCCAAAATAATCCATGCACGAATTTGTGTGCTTGATATTTAATTTAATCGATATTTTCCTGTTATTGATTCTGAAAGGAATCTAGCCGCGCTTTTCGGTTCTTATCCGAATTTTAGAAAGAACGAAAAAAAATCTTCTCAACTTGTTGCTAAATCAATTGATTTCAGAGTCCTGTTGAATGATCTTATTCCTTTTTCGTGTGAATTTGTTTTTCAATGTAAGTTTTGGTTTTGATGCAGAAAGTTTTTAAAAAGAAGGAAACGAAATGAGAAAATAATTATGGTTCTTTGATATACTGACTCTCTCCTTAATTTATCAAATTTTGCTGAGTCCTGATCCTGGTTCCTGATTGATTCAGATCAAAAAATTCATCTGATGTGCAACCATTCGATTTTCACATCTGGAATTCTTGTTCAGTCTGGATGTTACTGAGCTCTGACTGTGTAAGCATTTTGTTTCATACATTGCAGTTGAGTAGTTGCTTTATTTTTCTTTGGAAAATGATATTTTATTAGTTCAAATAAGCTTTTAATGCGAAAATAATAACCATTTGTTTATATTTTTCTTTTGTTCTAGCTTCAAGATTTTGATATGTTTTTATACTCCTATGTTTGAATCATTGCAGGCATACTTATATAAATGGTAAGTCACTCCCTAGATTTTTTTAGTGTTGGGGCTGTTCTGCATCAGAAAATTTTGTTATTTATGAGTGTTAAATCATACACAGTTAACTTATGTTATATACAATGTGTTTACTTGTCATATGCAATGAAAAGTATTTGTCTTGTCACATATGTAATGGGTACGTTTCTTTGCTGTTTAGGATAATAAAATATCGTATCTTTTCTTTCCCATATATAATTCAGGTGAAACTCTTCGTTTATTAGTGCCTTAATCCCTGCCGCCTGAAAATTGAAGAGGAAGAAGGAAACTGTTTGCCTTGGCCATCACCCCTTGTCACAATGGCCCAGGAATTCTTAACTCTTTGGATTTTGTTTGAAATGTTTGCCTCGATCACAATGAAATGCTAATTTCATTTTATTCTTCAGTTTCTGTATGTTTTTTGTATATGCAAAACAAACCACAAATTATGGAATCCGCAATGAAGTTCCCTAGGCTCATGTATCCATACTGGAAAATGCTATTGGTTTGTGAGGTTTTCAAAGATGTATGTTTGACTAATTCAGGTTATATGACTTGACTTTAACATTGATCATTGCGTAAGAATATTTGGGAAATAATAACAATCTTTCTTAAAGAATTAAAGTAACTACTTTGAATGCTGCATCATGTCTTTCCAATTGTGCAGCTGAATGAATATTCAAGTTTCAAAAAATTTATACTTAAGAACAAGATTCTATGTTTATTATTAGTACCATAATGTAGAAGACTTGCTATTTATTGCCAGAATGACATACAAGTTTATATTATTTTGGAATGATACATTTAATGTGTTTCAGCTTCTTCTATTTTAGCTGTATTGTGGATTTGCCATCACTAACAAGAAGCCCTGCATTTTGCATATTAATGAATTTGTTAATGGAATAAAGAACTAAGATATCTTTTCCTTATTTAGAATCTTGCATCCATTTATCTGCATAATGCTTTACTTTGATCATTCAGTAACCTTATTTGGTTAATAATGTAATTCTTTGTGAAACAGGATGACCAGCTACTAGACTGTGCTGAAGTACTTGAATTGTGTGTAATAATCCATCACTGCTGCTAAGTGGGGCAACTTCATATCAGCAAATGGATCGTTGTGATACTTCCGGATTTGTGAGCGGGGGTGGGGTGTACTCTTTCAGAGGCATCTAACCTGTATTTTTGTTGCTAATTGATTTAAACCCGGAAGTCAGGAAGACTGTTCTTTTGCATCTGAAATTTGGTTCAAATAAGTGTATTGCATCAGTAGCTATTTGGTCATGAATGCCAGATTCCACAATCTTGGTTTTGCTGCTAACCCTGTATCAAATGCATTCAAGAATCTGGACAGTTCCAGCCAAATTGGAGGACTCAGGGGTGTTTATTGTGAAGATACAACCTTACAACTTAATCCACCTGCTTTTCAGATCCCTTCCTCATCTGCTCCAAAGGGAATCAAGCGGAAGTGGAGTTTAATGGACGGATCCGTGGATCAGCAGATTGAATCTTCACTATGTCTCCACCTAGGCCATTCATCAAGTTCATCAGATAGTAAGGGGAGTACAGCAACTGCATGCACTTCGATGTCCTCGGCTAAAGACATTGAAGAAGAGTCCTCAATGGATCTAGAACTGGACTTCACTCTCCATCTTGGTAGTGAAAAGTCATTAAATCCAAGGAAATCAGCCAGTTTGAAATCCTTGAGTGCACAGCCTAAGGTTGATTTGGAGTTGAGCCTTTCTAGTGGGCTTGCTGAATCTGATATAACTACTTTTTGTCCAAGCTCTACTACAGCAAAGAATGTTCTCAACATGGCGTTTACTGGTGATGGAGCTTTTAACACTGATGAAGGATCCATGGGAAGTCCTTTTTATCCATTTCCGCAGGACATGGAAAACACTAACTTCCTCAGACAGGCTCCAAGACAAATGAAGCCAGTATCACTCTCTCCAGATCTCTCCGCAAGTGTAATGACCACACCAAAAAGCTCAGTCACCTGTACTTCCGGGATAACACAGCTACAACAGCAGCGCACTAGTAGTGCAAAACAGTGTCAGTTTCAGGGATGTTCTAAGGGAGCAAGAGGTGCTTCTGGCCTTTGTATCGCTCATGGTGGCGGTCGGAGGTGCCAACGTCCTGGTTGCCATAAAGGAGCTGAGGGTCGGACTGCATTCTGCAAGGCCCATGGTGGTGGTCGACGATGTGAATATTTAGGATGTACGAAGAGTGCAGAAGGACGTACAGATTTCTGTATTGCCCATGGCGGTGGCCGCCGTTGCAGTCATGATGGCTGCACCCGTGCTGCAAGAGGGAAATCTGGATTGTGCATTCGGCATGGTGGTGGCAAGAGATGCCAGAGAGAGAACTGCACAAAAAGTGCTGAAGGCCTTTCTGGTCTTTGCATCTCACATGGAGGTGGTCGCCGATGTCAGTATCCGGAATGCACCAAAGGGGCCCAAGGAAGCACAATGTTCTGTAAGGCTCACGGTGGTGGCAAACGTTGCACATTTTTAGGATGCAACAAGGGTGCGGAAGGAAGCACACCTTTCTGCAAGGGCCATGGTGGAGGGAAACGATGTTCTTTCCAAGGAGGCTGGGTTTGCCCAAAGAGTGTGCATGGGGGTACCCTTTTCTGTGTAGCACATGGAGGTGGCAAGAGGTGTGCTGTGCCAGAGTGCACGAAGAGTGCAAGGGGACGTACCGCCTTTTGTGTTCGTCATGGTGGGGGAAAGAGATGCAAATACGAAGGGTGTGGAAAAAGTGCTCAGGGCAGTACTGATTTCTGCAAGGCTCATGGAGGAGGGAAGAGATGCTACTGGGGTCAGCCTGGTTCTGAATTTGGCAAGGGCAATGGACCTTGCAACTCGTTTGCACGGGGTAAGAGCGGGCTCTGCGCATCGCATGGTGCCCTGGTTCAGGACAATCGGGTTCATGGCGGTGCAACTATAGGAACTGTCATTCAGGATTCAAAAACCAACCAACCTTCTAAGATTAAACAAGTTTTCACTGCCGATGACATGAGTGTTGACATCATAGAGAGCGGTGTTGCGGCTTCCCCCAGGAGTTGGAATTATTTATGCCCCCGTCAAGCTCATATGCCTGTTGGAGGCAGCTCATCAACCAGTACAGTCCCTGAAGGAAGGGTGCATGGAGGCAACCTTGTGGCATTGTTTGCGGGTAGTTCTCATCTCAGCTTCACCAGCAGCAGAGACATTGTTGGTTCATCCGAGTCGGAGAAATCTTTCATGACACATCAGACCTGGATATAAGATCCGCTACCCGGTTGTCCGTTCTTACTAGACTCGTACTTGGCCACGTATTGTGTCTGTTACATTTATGTTTGTTTAGTGGTTTGAATATGAGAAACTCCTCTCGTATTTCTTTGATATTTCTTGAACTTTGTTGCATGTGGCAATAAAGGGTAATAAACTATGGTCTAGTAACCTTTTTTATGTGGGTCATCGGTGTTTATTCATGTAAATATTTTAATTATTCCAACCTTGTTTCTTTGGTCTGTTAGTTTATGGCTCTTGGAGGGTCAAACAGATTTTCTGTTGTAAAACAATGTTTCTAGTTTTGTGCATATCCTCATTTTGACGATTCTGTATTTTCTAATTGTTTCTTTATTGTCAAGATTATTTAGATGCTGACATTTTTGGTTCCTCCAATGGAGATATGGATATAATCAGTAGTAGCATTAACTTTTTAACTTTGTTTGGCAAAGTCTACTATCGAAGATAAAAGAAGTCAAAATTTTATTTATTCAAGTCGAGTTTAGTCTAATTATGCATACCATGTATGGTACACTTATAGCCAAGTTATTATGTGAATATCACTGCTATCTTAAAAGAAAGGATTTACTATTCACTTGCGCACCTTATTTTAAAAGAAAGGATTTATTGTTCATTTGCGCACCTTTCATTTCACAATGAAACTGGTTCATTGCTGTTGACGAACTGGTTTTCTACTGTTCATCAATAAATATCCCTCTACCGATCATTAAATGGTGTTTGGTGGGGTTGAAATTATATTTTTAGTCAATTGTGATAAATGTTTTTGAAATATGTGGTTAAAAAATTATGGGATACATGAAAAATGTGATGAATATTGATTGTTTGATTTTGATTTTGATTAAAATCAGTTATGGGATTCATGAAAAATGTAATTAATATTGATTGTTTGATTTTGATTTTGATTAAAATCTGATTTTAATTGAAATCCAACGGGGTTAAATATCTGCAGATGACTCCTCTCTCCACTTTCTGCCTAGTTGGCTTCTTTTCTCTCACTTTTGTTTAACGTTTTTTTTGTTTCTTTTGTCACCAAGTTGAAACTTTTTCATTTTTTCCTACTGATTTGTCATGTCCATCAGATTTTGCATTTATTTTTTGACTAAATTGGTTATAAATTCGCTTCTCAAAAACATCGAGCAACCAATTCATTCTAGTCTCATCTTCTCAACCAAAGCAAATTTCAGTCACTATAAGTTTAGGTCCAAATTTTTTCTTCAGCAATTAGTTTATTTCAGTGAGATATTTACTTGTCTTGGATTTATCGTAGTGTATTAT
>CAIGRQ010346123.1:1598-11756 GCA_903798375.1 Fraxinus sp. D2006-0159 | reverse complement strand
GATATATCTTTCGATTAGAGTGCTGGGATGAAAGTCTCTAATTGTGTTATAAAAATGGAATAGTTGACGTGAATGATCCAATCCAATTGAGGGAATTTCGACGCTTCACTGCCTCAAATTATTGATTTTAACTTTACCTTTCAACATTGAATTTTACTACACATTGAAGATTATAACTCATCCTTTAGGAACCCTTAAGCATTTTCCATCTCCATGTGGACACGACACCACAAAGCTACACTACAACTACCGCGTTATTCTTTGGGTGTAATCAGGTATTCTGTGCCTTTGCTTAGATGCTTGGATGAGGATGAGGTATTGCGTGCGCTAAAGGAAGTACACAAAGGAATATGTGAAAACCATGCTAGAGGACAATCACTAGCACATAAAATTGTGTGCCATGGATATTTTTGGCCTTCTATAAAAAAGGATGCCTTGGAGTTTGCCAGGAAATATGACAAATGTCAAAGGTTTGCCCCTAAAATCAACCTTCTGCTAAATGAGCTAAATTATGTAATGGCTCGATGGCCCTTCTCCAAATGGGGGGTCAATCTAATCAATCACATGCAATAGGAAAGGGAAGAACAAAATTTGCAATTGTAGCAGTTGATTACTTCACCAAATTGGTGGAAAACGAACCTTTAGCCAAAATAATCGAGCACAAAACCACGGAGTTCATATGGAGATCTATCATATGTCGGTTTAGGATACCACATTCTATTGTGACAGACAATGGGAAATAATTTAATAACCCATGTTTCTCAAATTTCTTTGAAAGCGTTGGGATACAAAGGCACTTCTCCACACCCAATTATCCTCAAGCTAATGGACAAGTGGAAGTAATAAATAAGATCATCAAGCACACACTCAAAGCTAGGCTTGATGCTCTTAAGGGAGGATGGACTGAGGAGCTATCCAGCGTACTGTAGTCCTATCGTACCACGACTCGAAGCAGTACGGGAAAAACTCCATTCTCTTTAGCTTTTGGGATGGAGGCAGTAATCCCTATTGAAATGGAAGTCCCTTCTATCCAAATATTGATGTATAATGAGGATATGAATGAGAAAGTGTTACGAGAAGAGTTGGATTTACTAGAAGAAGAAAAAATAAACGAAGCTGGGATTAGGAATGACATATACAAATAGCGTAATACGAGGTATTACAATTAGAAGGTAAGAAAATAAAAGTTTGAAGTCGGTGACCTTGTATTAAGAAAAGTCTTCCTGGAAACCAGGGAAATCAATGCTGGGTCCCTAGGACCCAACTGGGAAGGTCCTTACAAAGTAACTAAAGCCCTTCTTAGAGGAGCGTATGAGCTGGAAGATATGGAAATGAGACTCCTGTCACATCCTTGGAATATAGAACATCTCAAAAAATACTATCAGTAAAAGATGGCTGTATTTTATGGCTGTTCATAATAAAAAAAGGATGTTCCTAATGTATGAAGATGTTGGCATACTAACCTAAAAGCCCTGCTCACGAAGCAGGTCGAGCTAAGGTTGTAAGTGCTACAATACTTAGTGCGAATTCCTGTAAAGGAATCCCTAAAAGCCCTGCTCACGAAGCAGGTCGAGCTAATATTGTAAGTGCTACAATACTTGGTGCGAATTCCTAAAACCCTGCTAACGAAGTAGGCTAAACTAAGGTTGTAAGTGCTACACATTTAGTGTGAATTCCTGCAAAGGAATCCCTAAAAGCCCTGCTCACGAAGTAGGCCGAGTTAAGGTTGTAAGTGCTACAAACCTTAGTACCAATTCCTGCAAAAGAATCCCTAAAAGCCATGCTCATAAAGCAAGTTGAACTAAGGTTGTAGGTACTTTAACACTCATTGCATTTTTAAAAAGAATATCTTGAGCTCTACTCACAAAGCAAGTCAAGCTAAAACTACATGTGTTGCTACTTTTAGTACCATAAGAAGTTTTATACGTTTAAAAAACATCATTCGAATATAAAGCCAAAAAAACACTCGAGCAAAAATTTTCATTCATTCATAAAATTAAAACATTACAAAAGAGTTCCTAAAAGAAAAAGTTCTACTTAGAAAAATACATAAAGAACTAAGGGGCTAGGAGGTCTTGGGAAGCTATGTCTTCAGAAGTGGTCTGGGCTTTAGCTGCCTAGAGTAGCTGTTCCATTTCCTTCTGTTGCTCCTTATGAGCCTCCTCCAAGAAAGTGGTGTTCCAGTCCAAATGCTCTTTTTTTATGTGTTGGATGGTCTCGCCGATAGCCAAGACATATGCCTATTGAGCTATGGCATCAAACTTCGAGGAGGCTCCCAGTTCTCCACAACTTTAGAGATCTGTAGCTCAACATCTTTTTGACAGCTACAGCTTGAGCAGTTGCTTCATCAGCCCTTTTCTTTTCCTCTTTAGCTCGGATGCTGACCTTTTCACCCTAGATCTTCAAGGCCTTATTATCATCCATCAGCCTATGTTCTGAAGAGAGAGCAGCATTAAGCTCTCTTCCCATCTTGTTCAGACAATCTTCATAATCCTTCTCTTTCTCAGCGAAGGCTGCCTTTTCTACCTCAATCTTCTCGAACATCATATTAGCTCGATCCCTCACTTCAAGCATTTTGTCAGCTCAGCTTTGACCTAAAAGAACAAATATTTAGTTAAGAGGCATGAATAATTCAAATAAAGAAGTTTCAAAAAAGGGCAAGAAACTTACCTTTTCTGTCACATATGCCATTTGAAGAACTGCTCGATGGCAATGGAGCTGGACTGAAATGATGCTCTCCCTAAAGGGAATCTCAAAAAGAAATATCTACTCCTTATTATTCATGGTTGTTCAGCCTCATCTTCAACTTCAGCCTCCACCTCATCAGGTTGGTCTTCTACATGAACTTCCTTTCATTTTTGTTTAGCAGCCTCAGCTGCTTGGACTGCCCTTACTGCACGAAAGCTCTTCATTTTCAAACTTTGACCTAAAAATGAAAGATGTCAGTATTGAGATCAAAACATACATATACACGTATATAACTGTATTCAGTTTACTTACGAGAGGAAGTAGGCACTGAGGTCGGCGCCAGAGCTTGAAGCAAACCTGCTTGAAATAGGTATTCATCTGAAATAACAAATTTACAGGACCTCTGCCTGTTGAAAAGAGCTCGGATTGAATCTTCATATCTTTGAATAACCGAACTTAGGTGGCAAGGTTGGTAAACTGCAAAAAGGAAAAAGAGATAAAGTCAGAATAATTATTCTAATAGAAACTCGAAGTAAAAATAGAGATAACGGCCACTCACATAATGGATTATAAACGGTAGGAACTACGTCCTTCCTATCCACCTCAGCATGATGGAATTGCCAATCTCCCAAGGCGTAGAAGAACTCTTCCTTCCAAGCTTTAATTAAAGAAGGGGTATCTAAAACTAGAGACCCCCCCCCCAGATCTAGGTCTAACACTGGTATACCATCGGTCGGTATTTTTTCCATCTTTCTTAAAGGTAAAAAGGGCATTAAATTGGGCTACACTCAGCTCGAGATGCCCTAATTGCTTCCACAAAACCAAAGTTGCAATTAAGGTTCTCCATTCATTGGGATAAAGTTAGGTAGGGGCTATTCCCCAAGATGAAAAGAATATTCGAATAACTTTGGGAAAGGAAAGCCTCAACCCAGCCTGGAAGATAGCTATATCGAGAGCTACACACCCTGTAGGGAGAGTATGAGCTCGGTCGGTAGAAGATGGGATGACTAGTTCTACAGATGAATGTACGTTATATTTAACCCTAATAGTAGCTGGGTGTCCGCTGTAACTACCGACCTATGGGAATCAGCCCCCCATGTTTGGTTTCCACTACGACCCTCCTCTTGAGCTCTTCATTCTCTCATTTCTCTACGATGTTCCATACTCATAGGGGAGTTAGATAAAGGATTGGGACTAGGTAGAGGAGGGTAAAAAGAAGAAATAGGAATAGGAGTAAAAACTTCCTAACAATCCGATTTGGCAAATGAAGGATTAATAGATGGGGTAGTCGAAGATGGTACAGATTCTTCCTGATTATTTTCCTTAGACTCCACGTGAGATTTGTCCGAACTCATATAAGTAAATGGAAAAAAGGAAATAAAAGCATAAAAAGAGGGGTATTCTGATTAAAAGAAAAGAATACCTGGATGAAGACGACCTCGTTCAAAGAAGGTGGAAAAGCAAAGAAAATTTTTTGGAGCAAAAGGTCTAAAAATTCGAATGCAAAATGTGAGGGAATGAAGAGTGAAAAGTTACTTAAAGAAAAAGAATATCAAGGGACAAAATTTGAATCGTTCAAAATGGAATCAACGCAAGCTTAAGCTTCTAGAAGAAGGAACCTTCCATATAGCTCATGTATGAGTAAAAGAATGACATGTGTCCTTGTCATTAATTGAAGCAATGATTACAGAAAATTGGGAATTGTACCAGTCACTATATTAGGTTAGTCCACACCTGGGTCCGTATTGACCTAGGGGGTATCTGTTGACATGCCGAGCTCTAAGGGATTCTAATGATTGAAGATCATTGACATAATCAATAAACCAACCAATCAAAAAAATCAACAAAGAATAATCTTACATCAGCGCTTACATAAGCCCTGGTAAAATGATTAGGCTCATTTTCCTAGAAACGCTTCATTAATTACTAAGGTCCACCTGTAAGATCTCATCATGAAACTGTTAGGCCGAGCTCGATGGCCAATTAAATTATTACAACAATTGTACTTCTCCAGTTCGGGATTGCAGGTGACAAGACAGAAAATTAATGAAGCATGTATATTTTCTCCTATAAAAGAGGAAATAGTCGTAGAAAGAAAGAGAGACACGACTTTGCACATTACAAATCTTCTTACATAATCCATATTTCAAATATCTCCTATAAACATAGAAAGGAGTAGTTGAATCACTTGTAACCACTGATTGACAATTAATCAAAGTCGTGTTCCTCCTTAAAGTTAGCTTGACATTTACTTGTTTAATATTCAACGTTAACAAATTTTGTCAATAATACTCTTCTCCATTGCAATCTTCCTCGCACCATCTCTAAGAGCACTCAAAGCAGCATTATAAGTCTCTGTAGCAATAGCTCCTTCTTCTTCAAATTTGGGTTTGAGGTGAGGGTTGAGAAGAAGAAGACAATGTGTATGTGTGTGTGTGTGTGTTTTTTTTTTTCATTATTTAATGTGATAAATGGAAAGTTGCTCTTTTGCCTTTTTTTTAAAATATCAAAAATGTAGTCAATGTTAAATCTTTGGTCAACTAACATAATTATGGATGGAAAGTCTCCAAAAGGGCTTTACCTACAACATTTGGAAATGTTAGATGTGAAGGCTGCAACAAATCAAAGTTTTAGGGAAAGTCTGTTAATGTTTCAAAGATTTGAGGCTTTTGCTGCAATTATCCCAATTTTTAACACCATGAGATTCATCAAAAAAAAATCATTAGATTTTGAAGGGAGAAGAGATTTGAACTTTTTCTTTAGTTGAGGGTTGTCATTTTCTCAACTATTTCTTGAACAAGTTCTTCTTCTTTGGTAAGAACATTTATGGTTTTACATCCACAAAGTTCTTTAGATTGATTAGAGGAGGATGAGTAATTAGAACTAGTTTCAGCATCAAAATCTTCTTGATGCTCATAAACCATTTCTAATTCGGAATCAAGATATTCTTCTTCTGAAGAATTGATTAAATTGAGGATTTCAAGTTTGATATCTTCAACAATTTGAAGATTATTAATCTTGCTTTTCATAGAACATTTATTGGAATAATGTCATGTCTGTTTGCATTTCCAACATGTAAATTTTTTTGAGATTTTTTGTTTGAAAATCGTTTTCTAGAAGAAAAAAATTTGAATAAGATTTTGAAAATTTCTTCCCTTTTGAAAATTCACTTTTCTTTTATAGGAATGAAAACGTTTTCTATTTAATTTTGAAGAAGAAGGGAGAGTAATTTTCTCAAGGCCATATTGTTCGCGGAATGAATAGTTGTTTTGAGCTTGAATATTTATGATATCCTTAGCGACGACTTTAAAATCATCTAGACGTTCAATGTGTAACCTTTTGAGAAGAGGAGCAAGAATTTCAATGTTTTCTTGAGACACAACAATTTCCTTCATGGGACGATGAATGGCTTGAAAAGTCTCACCTTTAGGTGTTTTCAAAATTCTTTTTTGAGATATTAGTATTTTGAACAATTTTGTTATAGTGGGTTTTTTTTATTATAAACTTTGAAATATGCCATCACATAAAAACTTAAATCTTTTGGAAAAGATTCAAACTCTTCCCTGTAAGATTCAATTTCTTCTTTAGAAAAACTCAATTGAAATACTTTTTGAAAAATTTTGACTTCATGAATTTTATTAGTAATGAATTCATATCGTTTATCAATTGTAGAAGTAATAACATTATATTGATGATCTAACCTCTCTGAAGGAGATGCCATATCCCATAAGGTAGGAGAACTTGGTTGTTCCGGTTCATCATCCATTTCTTTTTTATAATGAGTTTTTTTTTTTAAAAATATTATGACTAAAATCAACTTCTTTTAAAGAAGATGTAGAAAATCTTGTCAATTGAAAAGTACTATTTTTAGATCTATAATCAGATCTAGATGAATAAGATTTTTGAAAAGTATTTGAAGAAGATGGCTTATTAAAGATAACTTTGATATGTCCATTAGGAAATGAAATAATTTGTTCAGGAGTTTTGCGAATGGGGGTTGGAATTGAGTTTTGAACATTCTCAAAATCTCATTCTAGACCTCTAAATTGAAGATTCCAATGTATTCTCTTGGGAATCATGATGTTTGAATGAATAGGATTGACCTCTATCAAAAGACTTTCATCTCTTGGAGAAGATCGAATGGCACGAATATTGAGTTGAGTATTCAAAATCTTATAATATATTCGATATATTAAAGCAAAACCTTTTGATGTATCATCAACATCAAAATTCTTGGTTTGAATTTAAAGATTTAGAGCATTCAGAATAGCTCCATCTTGAAGACTAACTGAAAAATTGGGATAACAGGACCACTCTCGAGATTAGACTCAAGCATGGATAGTAACGAGTGTTTAAACCTTAGGAGTCTTTTGTCTTTTAAGGTTAGAAGAACATGAATGTCTAGACCAATTCTAAACAATGGTTTGGCTGCTATTTGAACAAGTCCAACATGAAGATATCTAAATTTCTTCTTGTAGACTTGAATAACTTCTTTTGAAAAAAGATTAATAGAAACATTTTAATTTGTTATAGGAATAGTTTGCTCCAAAGTTTTGATAACATAATTTTGAGTAAAATTAAATTTTCTTATCTCATAGATAGAGCTTTTGTCTACCTTAGGGATAGTCCAATTTTGAAGTCTTTGCTCTATCTGAGCAATTTGAAGTTCATTTGAAGTAAAATCTTTGATGCAGATGTATGATTTTGATTTAATTCTTCATTATCATCTTGAAAAAAGTTTGACATATTATTATCTCTACTATTTGAACTACTACATTTGCTAAACCAATTTGACATAAAAGAAATAATTGAATAAATGCTAACTTATTACTGCAGAAAAAATGCTACAAGGTGGATTAATGCAATGCAAAGCCCACAATGGGACCACCTAAACGCCAACTCCTACAACACGGCTGACCAACGCTTCAGTAGACGTCCATGCAAAACACCAACTTATCCTTTGGCACTGTGTAAACAATAGTTTAACACTCTGAACTTACACTATTCTCTTATGGCTCTGATACCAAATGAGGACCAAGGGCAGAGGAAGTGCAAGAGTATAGAGATAGAATATGAAATGAAGAAGACTTGATTTATTTAATAATAAATTTGAAATTGAGAGTTAAAATCTCAAAACTCAAATTACAATTTATTTTATTCAAAGAAAGCTTTAAAATTACAAGAATAATCTAAAACTTTCTTGAAGGTGAATATCTCTCTCTATTTCACGCTTCAGGAAGTCTTATGCCCTCTGATTCTTTATATAACGAAACTTCAGACTTCAAAACTTTTTTAATTTGATTAAGAAATCTTGAAGGACGATTTGAGGAGCCACACAATTTGTCCTCTACCAAGGGTTTAAATGCTTTTGAAAATAATTGTCCTTCCACCCCAACGTTTTGAATTATGGACTACTACTTTAATAAAGTGACTACAGTTTTTTGTCCATTTTTATTGTCGGCAAGGATAGCAAAAATAATTTTTTTTTCCTGGCAAACACATTTTGAAAATAGATTCTTTCGATTTTTGAGCCTTGTATTCTTTTAATTCGTCAAGAAAACCGAGTCCATATAATCATTTGGAAAAGATATAAACTTCCCAGTAAGATTCAATTTCTTCTTTTGAAAAACTCATTTGAAATATTTTTTGAAAACTTTTGACTTCATGAGTTTTATCAGTAATGATTTCATATCGTCTATCAATTGTAGAAGAGATAACATTAAATTGCTTATTTAACCACTCTAAAGGAAGTGTCATATCTGATATGGCAGGAAAACCAAGTTGTTTCGGTTCATCATCCTTCTCTTTTTGATAATGAGTTTTTTGAATATTATGATTAAAATCAATTTGTTTTAAAGAAGATGTAAAAAATCTTGCCAATAGAAAACTACTATTTTTAGATCTAGATGAAAAGATTTTTGAAAAGTGTTTGAAGAAGATGGCTTATCAAAGATAACTTTGATAGGTCCATCAGGAAATGAAATAATTTGTTCGAGAGTTTTGCGAACATGGGCTGGAACTGGGTTTTTAGCATTCTCAAAATCCCATTCAATACCTCTAGATTGAATATTTCAAGGTATTCTCTTGGGAATCATGATGTTTGCAAGAATACGATTGATATCTACCAAATGACTTTCATCTCTTGGAGAAGATCGAATAGCATGAATATTGAGTTGAATACTCAAAAGCTTATAACTAAAGTAAAAGCTTTTGTTCTATCGTCAACATCAAAATTCTTGATTGAGTTTGAAGATTTAGAGTATCCAGAATAGCTTCATCTTGAAGACTAATTAAAAAATTGGGATAACAATTTGAAAATATAACACCACTCTTGAGATTAGACTCGAGCATGTATAGTAATGAGTGTTCAAATCTTAGGAGTATTTTGTCTCTTAAGGTTAGAAGAACAGGAATGTCTATACCAAGTCTAAACAAGGGTTTGACTCCTATTTGAACAAGTGAAATATGAAGATATTTAAATTTCTTGTGGGATTGAATAACTTCTTTTGGAAAAAGATTAACAGAAACAATTTGATTTTTTATAGGAATAGTTTGCTCCGAAGTTTTGATAACATAATTTTGAGTAAAATCAAATTTTCTTTCCTCATAGATAGAACTTTATCTACCTTGGGGATAGTCACATTTTCAAGTCTATGCTCTATCCGAGCAATTTGAAGTAAAATCTTTGATGCAGATGTATGATTTTAATATAATTATTCATTATCATCTTGAAAAACGTTTGACATATTATTATCTCTACTATTTGAACCACTACCATTGCTAAACCAATTTGACATAAAAGACATAATTAAAAAAATGCAAGAAAACAATAACTTACTATTGTAGACAAAATTCTGCAAGGTGGATTGATGCAACGCAAAGCCTACAACGGGACCACCTAATGCCAACTCCGACAACATGACTGACCAACGCTTCAGTAAGATAGTATGGAAAGATTCATTTGCCTTTTTTAATCGGTCAAATGAAGGTCCATTCTTAAATTTTTGGCCAGCTAACGACATTTGGGTGGAAACTATTCAAGGGACGTAGATTCATATTAATTTAAAGTTTCGAGACTTTTGACGCAAAATTAAAGGTTTGGGACCTCACGTCACTCTTTTGAAAGGTTTGAACCCCCTAATGCAATTTACCTTAAAAAGCACATTTCGCCGTCTTAATAAAAATATTTAAAATTTAAATAATAATACTAAGCTCTTTAGTCACTTTTACCCAGTTCACAGCTCCTTTTAAGTTCTTGCTGATAAGACTTTGCTAGATTTTATCTACTTTTCAATGCTTCCAACTTCAATTTTAACTATACATTTTATGAAATCCACAATTTTTATCAACCTTTCAACCATATAATTTCATAGACTTTTGTAAAAAATTCACTAACTTTTACCCATCCCATCCCCGATTTTCACTCCCAAACCCTAATATCTCTCTCTCTCTCTCTCTCTCTCTCTCTCT